>JAVQKC010022444.1:0-12521 GCA_036025475.1 Philypnodon macrostomus | reverse complement strand
GGACGAACGAGCAGCAGGGAGAGAGAGAGCGAGAGAGAGAGAGAGAGAGAGAGAGAGAGAGAGAGAGAGAGATGAACGATAGAGCGAGGTTTATCGTAGCTCCTACCTACCTTTCAAATAATAGGATGATTTCTGCATTTTCTCAAATTTTTTGGCTCATTTTCACTCATCTTCCACTTCACTATTGTGTATACTATTGAACAGAGTAGAACAGCAATATTCTTTACTATTATACAATGACTGTATGAATCCTTGTGGTAAAGGTTAACGTCTTTCATTCACTGGAAGTTGTAGTTAAAACCTAAAAATCATTTCACCGGTATCCCATATGGAGTGTTCATAATACAGCCCCACATAGCCCAGCCCTTCTCTCAACACTAGTGTTTTCTTCAATCTTTCTTTACAGTTTTCCCTCCACATCTGCCCTGCTCCTGATCCATCCATCCATCCTTATGTCTCAGTGCATCATGGTTAATTAGCTGTAGTGGATTTGGACCCTCATTAGCGTTTCAACAGCCCTATGCCTTCATTCTTATTCTGACAGTGTACCACTCTGCTACCCCTTCCTCCTCTCCTCTGAAGACAGGATAAGATGGACCTCTATAGGTCATGCTGAACTTTAACTTGCTTCCAGTCGCTTTGATGAGAAGTTTGGCTTTTTTCCTACCAAGGAAGAGGGGACATGTGCCAGTTTGCATCTGTGCTTGATAAAGTGCCAGGAAACACTCAAAAAAGAGAATGGAAAATGTCACTTTGAAGTAGGGACCTACATTGTCACCCACCAGTAGTTTATGCAGTGCATTAACATATGGTGGCACTTGTTTACAACATTTAATAAAGGAAAGTTGTTTTTATGAAACTAGCTGACAATATGTGCTCAACTGAAGACCAATAAAAATATACAGACATTACTCTGTAAATGTCAACAGCATTAGCCAATGCTCCATAAAACACTTTAAAAATCTATTAACATGGTATTCTCATTATTAGATCAATCAATGATAATGTAAAAAAAAAAGCTTTATCTTTTGGATTGTCGAAAGATCTGATATGGAGTTAAAGTTTCACTACCTGATTTTGTGTCTTCCTCTCCTTCCCAAACCTCTTTCACAGTCTCACACAAACCAGGAAGTATCAGAACGAGCAGTGGTCTGAACTGAAAAATCATAATAGCTGTGAATAAGCTGCGATTAACATTATTACTGATTAATTCTAGTTCTTGATAAATAAAGAATGTATCGACCAAGCTGAGCGCTTCTGTACTGTGAATGCATGTGATTGGTTTAAAAAAGGTGACCATGGCTCTAGAGCAAAAACTCTACTAATACAGTCCACAGAGGGTCTCAGAGTCTCCTTTTTTTCCAGAAGACTTCTTATATGCTGTACTATTAACTGAGTAATTATTTTTTGCTCGAATACAAAGTAAAAATATCAGGTACTGCAGCTTTAAAACACAGATAGTACATTTTTAATAATCTTTGCTATTGTCAAAACGGACTCACAAAGGGAACCATCAGCAAGTGACCACATTGTTTATCGGGTTGGGTCAGGCTGTGTCCAAAGTTCACATTAATAATTCTGACGCTGGTCCTTGTGCGAGCCCTGCAATTTAAAGTGTCTTTTCTGTTTTTGTCACAGCCGTGGGTGTATAGGATTTCTGCTCCTTTTCACACCATTTTGTCTTTGGATTGTATTTTTGTGCTGCTGAGCTTGTAAATGGCCTCTCCCGGTGAGACTGCACCTGCATTAGTCAACCTGATAATTGTGATTAATTATTGCAACACACAATAGCGCGCATGCACATTAACACAAAAACACACACATTCACACAAGGATGAAACGGGGTAGCTCCAAAGCTCAAGGTAACATTGTCCGTGTCAGACAGTTCCCACCATGGGCTCCTTTATTTGTAGAGACTAAACAATTTCTATCTATCCATACACTGTCTTTGAACTCTTTTTTTCATTAGGGGTTGCAAATGCCTAGAGCCAGCAACAATGGGTGGTGTACACCCTTGACAATGACTATTTAGTCACTGAGCTAACACAACACATAACATCAAATTTATATAGCACCTTTCTAGACATTCAAATCACTTTGCAATTGATCATTTACTTCACAGTCACACACTAATGGTGGTAAACGACCTCTGTAGTCACATATGCCTTGGGGCAGACTGAAAGAGGCACCGACACATTCAGAATTCCAGGTGAGGGAAGGGTCTTGTCCATAGATGCAAGTATGAACGAGCTGTGGTGAGGGTCGGCTCTATCATCCAAACCACTATATGTATTAGAACAAAATGGTGGTTCCCATATTCACTGCCATTTGAGGCAACTAAAGCTATACAATTGTTTTCTCTAATAAAATAACACCATTGTATGTTCTCAAAATGTACCATATTGTGCTCACTATTGTGTGGGAAGAACATTGCCACTATCTGCACATGAAGACTCGGTCCCATTGTTTCCATAAAACCTGTTCTTATACATATCCCACTCCCTCCAAGGACTTCTTATCTTACAGTTTGTGCATTGTTTAACTTTTTTGCTGCACAGCGATGTTTACAGTCCCACTGACATTATGTTATAAATGGCCATACACTGGGTCGTTCCGCAGTGGAGAAATGCATGCAGCCAAATGACAGGTGAGTGTGAATTATAGGATCGATGGAGGAGTATACCGACACTCCGGGTGAATGCGGGGTAACAAATAGAAAATGGCTCAATCCATGCTGATCTTCGTGATGTATTGAGCATTAAATTGCACATTGGCTGCGTGAGTTTTTGAAATAGGGGACACAATTTTCCGTGTTTGGGCCGAACTATTATATTGTAAGATGGCTTTGTGCAATTGTGCTTTGATTATGTCTACGCATATCCATTCAGAGTATCGTGAGAAGTTGATGCATGGCTAGCGGTTCTGGATTTCATTTTCATGGCTTCACATGTCAAAGAGTTATTAAATGTTTGAAAAAAATGCCAACTTTTTGTGCTTCATAAAGGGCTTGTTGGAGCATTAAGCATCACAAATTATCAGCCACTTTATTAGGTAGACTTACCTGCTTGTAAGCTCAAAAGACTAAGAGTCTATCACATTGTTGTCATGCACATTAAGACAAACCTAAGTTCAAATCGAGGTTCCGAACAAAGAAAGTGATTTAAGTGAGATATGATATCCAGTGAGTGGCATTTCTGTAAGCAAAAATGCATAGTTATCGGAGATTGGGTCGAAATAATCTGATTTCTTGTGCATCTAGGTCTGCAGAAGACCTAAGTAAGTAAATGTGTGTAGTTGTTTAATGTTTAATTATGCTAAGAATTCTTCATTCCTAAAAATCATTAGATCAGTTGAAAGTGTTTCTACTGGTTCTTGTTTGTTAAGCCATGATTCTACTTTACAATCACTGGTCAGTTCAGAAAATGTGCTGACTCCAGTATAGTTAGTTACTAATGGTGCTATTAGCCATAGGTCCCCTGTTTGACCCCATTTTAACCCCTCAGTTCTTAAGTGATGTTATATTTACATTGATTTGAGATGTCCATAATGTGGAAAAGAAAAATTGCTTTTCAGCGTATACTGGATTAACCCTCATGTAGTCCTCGTTTTGACCTTACAGTCATGGTCCTCCCAGGTCCTAAAAGACCCGGTGGAAGTGGCATTTATTTTTTTAAATATAATCTTAGAAAGCAGATTAAGACCAACACATTGAAATATACTTTTCATATTTTTTTTTCATATATTGCCTATATACAAAATTAGGGGTCATTTTTGAGTTACAAAAATGTATAAATATTGAATATTTTTTAGCATTATTTTTGGAAAAGTAAAAAAAATAAATAAATAAAATCATTATTGTTACTTTCTGAATGGTGGCATAAAACAACATCCTCCCAAGCCTTAAAAGACCCGATGACATTACACTGCATTTCGGACAGGGGCATCTTAAGACCAACTCATTGATATAAATGTAATATTTTTTCCAAAAATAATTTCCTGTTTTAGTGAAAAATACAAAATTAGGGCTAATTTTCAATTTCATTTACAAATTATTTTTTTTCCTCTTATTGGTCTTCAGTACATTTGCAGAGTACCTCCTTTTCATGAAGTTTCAAGCCCAAATTACCATTTTTTTGGGGAGCCTCAGCCTTCAAAGTTGAGTTTTTTTGTTTGTTTATAAGTTAGGTCCTTTTGAACATATCAAAGAAACAAGACTTTTAAATGTGAGGGTGTTGGGGGTGGGGGGTGAAATCTGATTTTCAAAGTAGTACTGATCAAACAAAAAGGGCAGGCATGTACGAGGTTGATCTACAGGGCTACTTGCAATTCCACTAAAGTTGACCTATAAAAGTCATACAATGAAAAGACATAAGGGGTGAACGTCATCAATTTGGCCATGTATAGAAACCTGAATGAATTAGAAGGGAAATGTTTAAAATATTACAATTAACCAGAAATGATCATACTGAATTGTGATCTACTGAACCATACTGCAAGCATAACTCTAGTTTCCATGTGTAGTTTCGGAGGCACAAGTCCTTCAGATATAAAATCTTTCACAAGTAAAGTGCTCACAGACATCAAATTCAAAGTGCCAGTTTTGTATAGTTTATAGCCTCAATGTATGTCACACAATTTTCCACCACTGAAAAAGTTTTTTTGATTTTGATTGGCGTTTCCCCTTGTATTCCAAACACCCATTTTATTCCACTCATTTTGAGTAAGTCTATAAAAATCAATGGCCACAAAAGCATGCTTCAATTGTGTTCTTATTGTAAACATCAACATCATTTTCAGCCTTAGTTCTGCGGTAAAGAACGTCAGGCGCCCCTTCAATCCACCAGTGCACAATAATATCATTTATTTTTGAAAGAAGATGAATTGGATAAACCTTGTCATACCGACAATAGTTTCATTGTTCCCTTTTAAAAGATTACGTATATTGTTCCTTCACAAAATCGAGTCATTCACAGAGCTGGAGGAATGCGGTTTTCTGGATTTATCATGGACACAGTCTGTTCTGTACTGGCGCTTTGTTCGAAGTCACTTACAAATACTGCTCAGAATATGAAGCATGTCTGAAGTCAAGTATAATCAAAGTACCTGAATAATTCACCACCAAATAAGCAAATAACAATTTTGATTGGGTTCAAATGATCCTGTATTCCCTGACTGTATGCAATGCTCCCAATAAATGAAGGAGCCAGGCGTTTTTAAATTTAGTTTCATCAAATGGATTTTTCGTTAGTGGCTCGAGGCAATTTGCAACTGGTCACATAGTTGAACATGTTAATTATCACCTATTATACAGATCATGTAAATGTGTTATTATCATTATCATTAGCATATTATTATTTCTTCGTGTCTAATTATTTTCTTTCTTTAAAGGTCTGTTGAAGTTTACATATTCCATTCCTGAACTTGTCTACAGAACAATATATTGAGAACATTTTTGGGTCCCATTCCACCAATACAGGAAATCTCATGGTTGATCTAAAAATATAACCTTTGCACCTTTTAAAATTGAAACACAAAAAATCAATAAGACCAGAATTGAAATTGATGTTGTTTTAATGCTTTTAAAGGTATTGGAAACTATGCTTTAGCCTCCGTCTGAGTGCTCCTGTCTGCTTCTCCTCAGCAATGAACGGATCAGATCTGAGACACAAAGGGAAGAGTTGTAGCCTAAATGCCTAAGCTGGCACCTCTCCAAACATAAAGATAGTTGAAAGTATGGGAACCGGAAAGGGAGGGGGGTGAGGAGAATGTCCCACTGCAGTGAGAAGGATATGGGCTGGACGCCAGGTGAGCTCTTTTACATGTGACTCTGCAGTGGTCATTCCAGCCTTACAGCGAGACGCAGCCAGTACAGCACATTAGATCAGGAGCGGTTGGAAGTAACGATTCTCAACCTAGGCTCCCTTTAAAAAGAGATGTGTATGTCTTAATGGAACATTCATGGTAAAGGATAGTAAAAAATATTATATCTTTTATCTTAAAAGGTAAAATTCACAACTAGATAACAGAGCATACATAAAACAGTTGATTATCCATTAATAAAATACACATTTTTGTGATTCTTTTACATTTGTAACAATATTTAAGCCTTTTTTTAGCAGCAGCAGTGAATAACTAAATTATAAATTAATATTTTGGCAGTTTAAATGGCTCACTATGTGCATTTGTTTAATGTATGTTATGCTAATTTCATTTACACCTATTATATTTGGTCATTTTTAATATATCTACCATAGATCTGTTGTGTTCTCTCAGCACCAGGCAGGATGAATAACTCTTATATACTCTAATAGTATATAATATATTAACATATACTATAATAGATAATATACAAAATACAAATAAATTGTGCTACAAAATGGGCCGTGTTTGTTATGCCCCATAGTTTGCACAATAGTGGCTGCGTGCATCACAGGTGGGGTTTCATGGCTGGGGGTTTTGGAGGCGATCTTTTGCAGCTGAAATAGCATTAGCAGCAAAAAGACAACGGCTTCTCTGCTCTCAATCTTTATCCACCTCTTCAGCTCAGCGGTGTCTTCCTGGTGGCCTGGCTATATCAATTTACAGTACTGTGCAAGTGTTTCAGGAAAGATATACAGTAAAGCCACAAGGTTTTCAAAAATGTGTAGTGTTCTTTGTCAAGGTATCACAAAATGCTACGTAAGCAAGCTGAATCACTGACGCCAACCAGGATCCAGGAACCAGGATTTCTATAGCATTGTGACACAAGTCATTTTATTCGCTTAGTTAGAATAGAATATACTTTATTGTCCCCTCAGTGCTATTAACAGTTGCCACAAAATCATTTAAGACAATAACATTTACCCCATATTAACAATTTTAACTAGACACACTATATAGATACAGTAAAGTTACCATCTTCACCTGGTTTGTTTATAAATAAATAATGTGTGATTGATAGCTCCACAAACCTGATCTCAACATCACTGAGGCCATTTGAGATTCTCATAAAGAGAGAGATGAAATGTCCGCTTTTGAAGGCAAAGTAAGGTCTCATGACTGGAGTTTTCTTTATTATATTATATTAAAATTATAAAGAAAAATATTAATAAATTAAATAAATAGCACATTTCTATTAGTTATTTACCTAACAGCATGTCTTCTAACCTGTGAATTTGGTTGCTTCATGTTTAACAATAGTAACAGCTGTAGGGAAGAGAGCTTATGCACAATTCTTCTTCTATCGTTGAATAGAAATGTCTCTGTCTTTAACGCTAGCACAACTGAAGGGTCACAGAGCAAGGCACTGAACTGTACCCTGTCCCAAAAGCACTGAACTGTACCCTGTCCCAAAAGCACTGAACTGCAACTAGAAAATTAAATCCACTCTGCTGCGTATATAAAAAAAAGGAACAGTTCTTTTGCAGCTAACTCTGATCTAGCCAATAATCTACATTTTCATTTTATCAACTGTATTATTATTTTTTGTCATTTACCTTGCAGTAATTTCAATTTATCTGCTTTCTACTTCTATCCGTCCATGTCTTTGGACTTAACCTCAGATCGGTACTTCCATATCATCCCCGGTGGCCGCACATCATTACAAACCTCATACACACGCTGGCTTCTATTCCATCCTGAATCCACATCCAACTCCCAAAGCGATTAGTATTACCCAAAACCCCTTTACCAGGCTTAGCTCACCAAATGTGTGTGTCTGTGCACTTCTGTGGTGTCCAGGAACCCACACACAAATGGAATTGTTGGGTCTGTGCACTTTGTGTTGACTATGGGCTTAGAGGATTTAGCATTGAAGCTATAACTTCTAAGGTGTACAAAATCATGACTACCAGCTGAGTTCACTTCTAGGAGGAGTCTGCATAGCCTGACCCTGTCACTGTCATCCACCATCACTAAGGTCCATAGTTGCTGAGATGCTCCAATGAATCTCCACTTTAAAATGGAATGAATGGAGTGAAGTCCTTGCCATGTAGAATAGGTCTTCCGATTATTACTTTTTCACTACAGCTTAAGACTTAAACTATACTTGAACTTTTGATTAGACGCTAAAGTTAACTAAATAACCTTCATTTATGTTTGGTGTCTGCCTTTTGCTCAGGCTTGAAGGTCAGTGAGTTCTGAGTTATTGTGTAAATGTAAAACGCTAAGTCTAGACGAATCTGTGATTTGAAAAGTGTGGGTTGCCAAAATTGTTGACATTTTAAAAAACAATAGGTAGCATTAGAATGTGCTGGTATCTTCCATCTGTCATTCATTTTAGACATGGTGATAGTTCAGAAACTTTGAAATGTTAGCACAACTTGAAGACACAACCCATTCCATTGCTAAAGACAAGAGTGAAAATGGATTTTATTGATTGATCCGACCTTCACCCAGCATATATTGGTCCTATAGCCCGGCTAGACCTTGGACAATGTAAGAGAAAGACACAGACCGACCACCATTCACATTTATTCACTAGGAGCATTTTAGAGTCATAAGTTCTTCTAACATAATGCATGTCTTGGGAAGGTTGACGGAAGCCAGAGAACCTGGAGAGACCCCATGGTAGCACAAGGATGACATGCTCACTCAACTGAGAAGGATCATTTTTGGCTCCTTGTTTCAGTTCAGCGACCATGCACCCACAATTTCCACAACATAACATCTGCAAAAATGGTCATATCCATTTTCACTTAGGGATTTGCATACTACATCAGATCAAAATGACCCAACAAGCTACATGAATATGAAAAACCAAATGTGATGTGTTGATGAGCTCCATAATAATACTGGAGGCATGTGTATAAGCTTTGCAGGTGTAAATATATATCTGCTGTTTGGACCAGAAGGAGGATCATATTTCTAGTTCTATGTCAGGAGTTTTGGGGTACAGAGGCTGACCAGGGTCTCTCCAGCATTGAAACTAATAAAACACAACTTACTGCTGCCACCGGCGATACTGACCCACAATGAGAACTGCTTAGGCATGCTTTCATTTGTCTCTTAAGTTTTATGAGAACATTTGTACACTGTTAATCTCAGTTTGTGTGGATACGTTGATTCTGCTTGTTTGTGTGTAAAACCCGGGGAAGCCCTGTGTATAAACGCATGCTCTACTCGATGTGAGATGCAAGCTCACCTTTTTCTTTTGGATGACTTTCAAAGATGGTGCCAGTTGATAGGAGTTTGGCTCAGCATCTTTTTGGCAACAGAAGCAGAAGTCATAGAAGAGAAGAGATTGCTTGGCTCAGCTGTAATGCCTGTTCTTACACTTGGGGATGGATTGCATAGTATTTTAAGCACCGCTCACAAACTGCCCTTTAGTTTTCAATAAAGTGAACTGTCAAAGCACATTCTTGCATGCACATAACTGAATTCTGTAATAATATTGATTACAATTCATCAAATTTATGTAACATCTTCAAGTCAATCAAAGTGCTTTACAACAGAGAGCATTATACATTCACTCTACAGCCACATTATCCCTGTAGCCAGTGTCTACCTGGGGTAGAGACGTGGCAACCATAACACACCCACAACCTCTCTGACCATCATCAAATGCACTATGACATTGACACTGGCTCACAAGTGTCTTGCCCGAGGACACAATGAGTGAGGATCAACCCGCCAACCTTTCCATTGGACGACCTGATCTGTTTTTTAACACAATGACTATACTCTTGATGTCCCGTTATCCATACCTGCTCGTAAAATATGACTCACTTTATTTTTTTTGCCTGCCTTCTACCCTGAGATGTAGTTGTTACTTGCTGACATTTCAAATATAAGCAATGAAAGGCATACTAAATGGGATGAACTTCCTCTGACTCCATGCTAACCACCGTAAAGGCGAAAGAGAGACTGATACTAATCTGCTGTGGCGATCGATGTGGAATATCACAAGCTCAGTTACAACATACAGAGCAGGAGGCAGTAGATGGGCCAAAGGAAGAGTCATTTGGCGTGTGCCCAAAGATGTTTATGTTAATTCTGGAGTGTCGTGTACAGCCCTGCAGTAAAAAACGGCCACTGTCCCCATTCTGATAATGAAATGGCATCAAATGGAAGCCTTGTAAATGTAAATGGGGTTGGTGGCAGAGTGCTTCGTGAGTGCTTCTGACTGATAGAAAGGAGGTTGTGGGTTAAATCCTCAGTCCGGGTGACTATAATCTCTCTGAGTAGAGTCTGCGTGTCCTCCCAGTGTTATTGTAGCAGGCGGGGCAAACCAATCTGAAAAGTGGCAGACACCAGTAAAGCGGCAAGCCCGGCCTACATTGTGTGGATGTAAACAAATGGAGAACAATTAGCAAACGCATCCACAGAGTGTCAATTTTGCTGTAAAAACTTTTGCTATTCCCGTGCACCATCTTGAGTGTTTTGAAGAAGACAAGCAAATGTCACTGTCACTATTCAGTCTGCACAGATTTTTTTGTGAGGGAAGTCTCTGTGAAGGGGAGAGTCACCAGTTGCTCTGTATAGAATATGCAGAGAAGTTGTTTCTGGCTTGCCAGGCTAGTGTTATTGTATGTTGTCTCCAGGTACTTTTCCCTGCCGTCCAAAGACATGCAAGGGATTTGGAAGAATAGGTAACTCTAGGTGCCCCTAGTGAATAAATGTGAGAAAATGGCTTTTGACATTAAGCAAGGAGGATTGGGATAAGGTTTTCTGGCCGACCGACACACAGTGTGCATGTCCTCCCTGTGTCAATGTGGGTTCTCTCCAGGTCCTTCCACCCACCATACAAAGACATGCATGTGTTAGGACAAATGGTAACTCTAAAATAGTTTTTCCTTAGCCTTGCGAATAACTGGTCATTGTCCAGAGTGTACCCTGCCTAAGGCCCATAGTTGCATGGGTAGGCTCTAGTCAATGGTGACTTCTAACAGGTGTAAGCAGAAAGCGATGTATAAATGTACTCTGATCTTTTATGTTGAAAGATCTTCAAAGAGCTTCAAGATAAAAAGCAGCACAGGTCTGTTGCCTCGTAGATACATGACTTGGTTTTGATGCCTTATGCATTTAACGTCTGCAAATCCATCTAAAGTATGTGATTAAAAAAAAAAAAAACAAAAACTCAAATCGACGCTACTGTTGCAGGGTTTGGCAGATCTCCCACGGACTGACTTTTATCTTTACAGCACTTTTTTCTTCACCAAGAACTCTATATATATCCTGTTCTTTGTGGTGACTTGAGGCTAATCCTTTCAGAATTAATGAATTGAATGGTTTACTATTGGCTACCTCCTATTCTGCTTACAAAACGGCATCCAATGGAGATCATATAAAACAAAAGGGGGTGCCGAGTGGCAGAGCAGAATCTAATCAAGGAAGTTGTGGGATCAATCCTCAGGCAGACTCTGCATGTCCTCATAGCAGAACTATCCTCACTTATCAAACACATTCACACAAACAGAATGAACTCCTCAGCTTCTTTGACCACAGGATGGCTGTAAAAAAGAAGTATTGATCGCCGTGGTGGGGCGCACAGATCTCTGAAACATAGCGCCTGATAATGGGATCTCTTGAAGTTCCACTCCGGTAGAATGGCTTCCAACAGCTTACTGACCAAACTCTTTTACACTTCTTTATCCGACTTTCGTCTCACTAAAATGATCTGCTAAGGCCTCCAGGAAAAACTTGAAGCCTGCTGCTTTTTTTTCTCTGAGAATTTTTCCATTGGCCTAAAAGTGTCTAATGATTTGAGCTTGTGGACTGAGGCTATGTGTTTTAATACATTCTTATGATGGTCTTAAGTGGACTTTTCAAAATGGTAATCTGGTTGAATACACTTTAGTGAACTCATTTTTTATTATTGTTTTTTTGGGGGAGGTGATCAGCTTCCTTGTTCCATAACACATTCATCAACTGACCAGTATGTCAGGGGCAGTACTAACGCTTAAGAATATGTATTTCTACTGAGCATCATGAGCACAACCAATAATACATGAATAAGACATGGGATCATTCAACATAAATTTTTTTCTCTCTAGTCTGGCTTAAAGACCTGGACACTCATGGTCAAACTCCTGAATTCATAAGATGACTTTTTAAAAAGGTAATGATAATAAACAATGAACAATATGTCTGCATGTTATGGCACCTCGTCTTTTATTCTTTAGGGATTATTTATTTAGCTTTATAATGTATCCATTATGAAACTAAGAGTACATTTATGCATGAAGTCAATCTCAGTACAAATCCTCCTCCATATGTAGCCCCATTAATAATATACCAACAATCCTTGCCATACACTGCATTTAGCTCCTCTCTCCAATCAGCTTCATCTCGTAAACAGCTCAGACAGAAGCTGTAACCCCTATCATCTGCAAATCACAACTCAGAGCTCATCTAGTTTACATGGCTCTACCTGGGGACACTTATTTTTGTATTATTTCTTACTCTCTCTCGTCCCATGTACATTACAGACCAAAGGTTTGGACACACCTTCTCATTCAATGAGTTTCCTTTCTTTTCATGACTATTGTAGATTCACACTGAAGGCATCAAAACTATGAATTAACACATGTGGAAATATGTAC
>JAVQKC010022429.1:0-20356 GCA_036025475.1 Philypnodon macrostomus | reverse complement strand
CCTATAATCTCAGCTCACCCACCTTTCTAACCAGAACTGAAGAAGTCTGCTGGATTGGCAGATGAAAGCTTTTCAACAATCTAAACCTTGTCCAGATGCCCTTTTTCAACTTTCAGAATACAAAATGTAATGTATATCCAACCAGATCCAATGTTTCATATACATATATATAATCATAATACTTCATAATAGTTTCCCCCTTTTTTATTAATATGAGGAAACATCTCCATTATCACATCTCTAAAACTCCAATATGGCAACAGAATCAAACAAGAATTTTAAACCTAGCTTCATCCTATATACAGCACAAGTCTACCAGAGTTGTGTCAACCACTGTAGTAGTAGTACAAATTCACCTGAGTTCAAAAGACTAAGTAGTGAGTAGATTCTACAATGGCCTCCAGACTATTTCTAGTGTTCAGACACTAAGCCTCGAGATGTGTATAAGAAGTTGCCTGCTCAGTCCTGGGAGTGTAAAAGCAAGTGAATGCCCGAGAACATAAAAAAAATATATATATCTGTGTGGGATTAGTGAGGGAACCGTTAACACAATCCATCGCCTATGGCCTTGGATGATGCTCCAAATGCTACAGCTACAATATGTACTCTGGGCGAGAAGTGAAAGAAGTTTAAGCTGCTTTGTAACTGACACAAATAGATGTTCACACACTTAGACTTGTAAATCAAAGATGCTGAATTTTGCACAGATTAGCGTGGGAGACACCGATAAACCCAAAGAAGAACATCTCAATTGTTCTGTAAATACACATTTAGGGGGAGCAACAGAAATATCATTCATTAATCTGGCCTATAGTTGGTGTCCCAGCAACTATGGGTGTTAGACAGGGTACACCATGAACTCTTAAGAGCCAGTAACTAACACAGAGACATACAAAGGGAGAAAACCATCCACAACCACATTTATTCACTAGTAGAAAATTAGAGTCATCAATTCACCATTTCTTTAAACAGTGGGAGGAAGGCAAAATATCAGGAGAGAACCTACAGTAACACAGGATGACATGCATCACCCCACCACACATTGTACCTACAATCTTCTTGGTGAGAGGCAGAAGTGCTGACTCAGCCGTTGTGCATTCTTTTATGCATACCCCCACAAAGAAATAATTGACAGACTTGCTATTAGTTTAGATCATTTTCTTACCTGTATAGTATAGCCTTGGTTACACTGGAAGGACACCATGTCGCCCACAGTATAGCGGTCCCCAATCCTGTGCCCATTACTGGGGGGCAGCGGCTCTGGGCACGAATCTAAACCTATTGCTTAGTAAGAGACACAACACACATGTGAAGACAGCGATTATTCTTCTGTGAAAAGCTGCACTCAAGACCTAAGTGGAGCTCATTAAACTCTTATATTTTACAGATTTATATTACCATATAACAGATGGAAATAGCTTATATTAATTGAATTTAATTAAACAGGGGTTCATTTGTGCTCATTCTTTCACAATTATGGTGTATGAAGAGGTAATTGTTTTTCCTTTTTGTCTTCATCATGAAATTAAGAAAGTGGGCCGAGACACAAAGCCTTTCTACCGGTGGCTTTAATCTCAAAATCAAAAACAGTGATCTGAAAAAAATCACTGTGAAATTACAAAGCAATCCCTCAAGTATTACTTGACAGAAGCATTGAGCTCTGTTGGAACAAAGTGTTTAGAGCGGCACATTTCAGGTGCTCAGAGCCTCGATACTGTCTGAGTGGCTTGAAGGGAGAGTGATCCGTGCAGCTTAGGACATTATGGACCTCAGTGCTCACATTCACTTATTACACTGTTAATAGAATTGTTTTATACCTCACACTTCAAACAGTATACGGTATTATTTTATATATTATTAAAAAAAAAAAATATATATATATATATATATACAACTGGTGGAATGCAGGCTGTCTATGGGTACTTTATTTTTAAGATAAAATAACCATTAATTGCAGGCTGGTTTAGCAATGAATTTGCCTTAGTGAATTCCAATTTGAAATCTATTCTTTTTTACAGATATTTTTGACATGTGGGCGACAGCTTATTCTGGTTTAGATGCAGTTTAGTTCTGATCCAGTCCCCGGTTAGTCCCTAATTTAGTTTCACCCTAGTTCAGGTTAAGACATAGTTAACTTATTAAAACTTGGAATACAAAGTTTTAAAGCCACTGTGCGAGGACATTTCTGCATTTTAATTTAGCAATATAATTAAGAGTTGTAAGGTTTAATATACATCCATATTCATCCAATTCATTACAACTGCTCATCACTCCTACACAAAAAGACCCAATATAAAAATCCAGTAGCTCAAATCTATTTCCATGTATAATAAATACTAAAAACAATTGGAGTGGGCAGCGATAGTAAGCAGCAGGAAGCAGGTACACATATGCACAACAGAGAATGGTGGAAAAAATATAAAAGGTCAAAACTGTTTTACTTAACATTTAAAAAAGTTTTTGAATGGCAAATATATTTCAGTTACAGTCAGTGTTTCACCAAAATATTATGTTTTTTCTATATGTATTAAAAATAACACAACATGTTTAGCCTGGAAATGACTGCACAAACAGTAATTTTCTTGCTTGGGCTAAGAGAGGTTGCTCGCTAACAGATGGCTAGGATACCCATTGAGATACAGATGTGTAGCAGTCAAACTGTCAGAATACGTATTTTGGCAAGAACTCTTTTTAGCCCGCTGTGAAAAGGTGAACACCCACTGGTTGCGACGGAGGCAGCCATTTCTGGAAGCGGGCCCGTCCTTATCAAACATAAATGATACTTTCAACAGGGTGCCGCAACTGTTACATCACTCAGGCCAATTAAATCTGAGGACACCGACAAGTATGTTTGTGCCCTCTGGAGTGAGAATGAGTAAAGACTTGTACCTGGATCTGGTTTCGGAGGGGCAGTCATTTGATGGAAAGTAGGAAAAGATTGTGTTGTTTACCCAGAAGGGACGGGAGCTAAAGAAGGTGTTTTTCCCAAAAAATTACATCTGCACAAACCAGTGGCGAGGTTCAAACAAAAATGACACAGGGCTGACAAATTTAGCAGAAAATATGTTTTTCAATGATGGTCCCAGTAATGGTGTTATGTTATAGTGTGCAGGGAGGCAAAGTGATATTTTAATAAGTATGGTGTTGGTATCTAGTGAAATGTTGTGTGCTTTGGGACTGTGAGTACACAGGAAAGTCAAACAACTTCATTTATCATTACCAAAGCACAAACATATTAACATTATAGTTCAAACTATACACTTCATTGTCTTGAATAGTGAGATCATTATCCATGTACACCATTCAGACATAACATTATGGCCACCAATAATGGGCATTTTCCGACTCATAACAGAACCAGCATTAACCTCTTGCTTGGAGATTGGACCACACAGGCCAGCTTTCACTCACCATGTGAGAAATCTGTTGATGGTTCACCCCTGTTAGTTCTTTCTTAACACTTTCACTAAATACTGACCACTACAAACAGGGACCACCACACAAGAACAGCAGTTTAGAGGATGATCATCTAGCCGCATCGCATTTTGGCCATTGTCAAAGGTTCACATGCAGCCATATATATCGTACCTACTAAAATATATTATTTATGAGATATATTGTCATTGCTGATTAAGCGTTTATAAAGGTGTATTAATAAAGTTATAGATACATAATGCTTTATGTGCATAATAATGAATTTACACTACATTTTCCTAAAGTAAAACCTCCACACACAGCTATAGTCTACTGACAGTCAGTGGAATAAATCTAATAATACTCTTTATTGTTACATATAGGACATCTAAGACTGGTCTCAATGGACCGCAGTCACTTAGAAGAAACAGATGGTTAGCACAGTCACTGTGAGGCGGTCCCTGGTGTCTCTTCTTAACACTGTATTCAGTATTCACACAGATGCATCTGTACAGGCTCAATAGATGTATAGAGCCATTAGCCCGAAATAAAATACAAAGTGCTGAAGAAAAATCACTGACTAACTCCTATCTAGGAACATACCAAGTACTTAAAGGTGTAGTCCGCAAGTTTCATAAAATAAAAATGGTTAGAAAAATAGCTTTATCTGACCCTGTCATAATGATTGATTTACTTTTGTTCCTCCCCTGGCTCGCAACATCAAATTAGAGAATGTGGGATACCACTTTGACCAACAGTATGCTAGTTTTACTTAAGTCCCTCCCCTGGCCACTTCAGACTACAGACCACCTACTTTACTTTATAGAACAGGGTCAGAATCATAGTCAACGTTAAGCATTTCTTTTCTACTGTACTGTACTGTAGTTTTATTTTAGGAAAACTTACAGACTACACCTTTAAAACATTGCACGCATGTATTGTATGTCAAATGTCAAACTGGAGATAGAATAACACATCACGGTATTGAGAATGCACTTTGGTATACGTCAGAAAGGAGAGGGCTGGCAGTGATTCTCAGCAGTCAGTAGTGATGGGGGAAGGGTTTAGTCTGAGACACAGTGATGGAGCCATGGGAGAGAAGACAAGGGTGTTTGGGAAACGAAGCTCCCACTGAGACAGATACCACTATGAAGGCTTGTTCAATGTGACGCTTACAGACTGATGCTTCTGACAGGAGACACTGACAGCACTGCTTTATGTCTCTGCTGTTTTGCATTAAGGGCTTGTATGCAAAGGGATATCTTTTATAAGACGTTTTGTTTTCACACATTTAGCCCATTGTTTTTGATTGTTTGTATGAGCTAGATTATTCATTTGGGGTATGTATTATAACTGCTGCAGTGATTTAAGCTTAATTGTAATGCCATTCCTGATGCAACACTAGCTTTTGCACTGGGAGAAAGAGTACACATTTTGTGTTGCTGGGGTCGCCAGATATCCCATTAGTGTCCCACAAATTGAGGCCGTGTCCCACGTTTTTACCTTGGCTATAGCACACACATTTCATTTATCTAGTCATTGATGAAGTAATAATGCTTTTCTGTGTTCACAACAATATATTTATTATCTGTGTTTGTAACATGTCCCACATTGTCCTGCTTTGTCCCACTTAAACGGGCTTTGTGTCCCACATTTGGTTCATTATGATCCGGTCACTCTACTTGTGGCTGGATTATTGTAACTACTGCAAATAAATAAATTACCATGATAAACTGTATATTAACAAAAAGTTCATTAATGATTTTGAGTAGATTAAATTGATAATTTGACATTTTTAATGAATTATAACTTGCAGAAGACTGAAGTTTCCTCCATACTTTTCTTCTAACTTCTTACAGGCCTTTCCTGTCTAACCGTGCCCCTTGACCAGCTGTCCCTCTTGTTTTGTGTCCTCTTGAGCAGCAGCTGGAAGCTAACACGAGACGGACACACGGATGCACAGTGACAACAGACAAACTGACAGGCCGTCTCTCCTCATACCTGTGTACTCCAGGTGGAAGCCCGCAGCTGAGACACTGATGTCGGACTGGAAGGTCAGGTACAGGTTGTTGGATGTGCTGTTCAGCAGTTGGGGAATGGTGGTTCCTTTAATAAATAATATACACAGGAAATTAAAATCGGAAAAGGCCACGGTCAAAATTTGGAAGGAGTCTAAATAAATAATGTCAAAGTACCGTTTGGGTCTCTCAGGCCATTGAGAATATAAGAGATATTAATATTCATGTTCAGAGATGACTTTGCTTTTAGTGTGCTTTCCTTAAAGGGGCCATAATATGCCCTTTAAAAATGTTAAGAAATAGTTTTGTTAACCTCTGACAGCTTTTCAGATTTTATAACAAAAAAATGGTAATTCAGATCTGGTGCATGTTTCTTTAAGGCTATCTTTCCCCCTGTTGACAACATCCACTACATTACTACAGCCAATGGAATGGAGTTGTAAAATGGGTTTTCTTCACTTATCTATGACATGGTAAATCAAGTGTTTTCAGCTCTTAAGAATGTCAAAGCCTCAGCAAATAGGATTAGTGATTCATGCATTTTTTTACTGCGGACCCGCTACACTAAAAGCCAAGCCTAACACTTTTATATGTTTCATTCTAAATTGAGATACTCAGCACTTGGGAAATGTGACACCTAGGCATATAAAAACTGATTACTCCAATGGTCGCTAAAGTCATTATGCTAAACTGACTCCTGTTTTACTTGGGACAGGGCACCTAAAAAATGATGGGATGTCCTGTTTGCATTGGTAACTCTGTAGCTAGAGCACTCATTTGATTAGCAGGACCCCTGAGGCGTCCTGACACTTGTAAAGTTCCTGGGCTGAAACAGGAATGAGATTTATACTGCACAGGTAGGAGCAGAGGTTTCCCTCCTCCTTGACTTCCTTAACTGTTTTTCTCATAGGACATAATGCCATATGTCACCAGCCCCATTACCACATCTGTCTGCCGCGGCTGGGACCAGGTGACGTTTGATCGGAATTCAAGCAGGAGCCATAACAACTCAAGATTCAGTTGTATCTGTTTTACCCGAGTAGCTGCCAAGTCTTCGAGCGTTGCCATCGAACCCATCAAAAAAATCCAAGGAGTCCCAGTTGTGCTCCGTAGCAAAGGTCACCACTTGAATCTGAAATGTGTAAAATAGCAGAGAAAGCCTTGGTAAACAGAGGTGCATTGAGAGACTAGTATAGATTATGTTGTTTCAGTCAAAAACATGCATCTAAGGTACGATAGAAGACCACTCACTTGGATCCCAGCTCCTTCAGGGACAGTGATTTTCCAGGCACAGTTCAGATAGTTGGCGTAGGGCTCGGGGTATCCTGGAGAGAGGATGGTGCCTCTGCGACCACTCAACACCCCGCCACATGGAACTAAAGAAAAAATAACAATTTAAATGTTTAATCATAGGAAAAGATACTATACAATTGCAATTACAATTGTTTATGTGTGTTTGTATGTTTTTTGTGTGTATGTTTGCTAAGACAACATAAAACTGTCAGCAACTAAGCATTTATTTTTATTTTTCACAACATAAATTTATAAATTCTAATCTGAATTGCATGCATTACTATTAAGCACTATTTTTAAGACAAAAAAATAGAATATATCATGATAAAAAATACTGTAATATAGTCCAGACCTAATTATATCTTTTCTGTGTTTGAGAATGATTGCCCATACTCTGAGCGAATGTCAAAGTGCTATAAAATAAATACGTATTGCAGAGTATAGCAAAAATATAAGAGACATATATACCAGACGTGAATGCTGACTGGAGCCAGTGACCAGGTTGCAATGACACAACACTGAGATATTTTTGGGCCTGACTAAAAAATAAAATGAAATGGTAGCACAATTTCTTTTTATCCTATTTCTGACTGGTGCCAATTGGCTTTGTATCCCACTGCGCGCTGCATGTTACTCTCTTGCGCTTGCCTTGCTATTTCTCCATTAAGCAGGGTGAATAGTCGGATTCTCGGCGCACCGGTTTTTACATACAGAATTACAAAGGATATGAATCACTTTTCAGGATCAGACATCTTTCTTGAATTTTCTTGCCAATAACTCCCTAACATTTTGATCTGAAATTGTCTGCAGGGAAAAAGGCAACGCTATAAACATGTGATTAGTACTGTGTAGGTTCAGACAAGACGCCATGGATATAGCCAATTATAAGAAAACTAAAAGATATTGAATTTATGAAAAAGAACTTACCAAAAAGCGATTTATAAACAGATAATTTGCTATATCAGTTCTAGAGGTGAGAATTTAGTACTGAACTGACAGCTTATATTTGATAGTGGCATAAAGGCTGGTATTCAAGTAATGCCACTCTGAAGACATTGAATGCATAAATGTTAACAATCTCACCACTTGCACATTCACACAAATGCTTTTTGTTATTTATCCTCAACATTAGACCACCATCTTGGCAACAGCCAAAAACGTGATCGTCCATTTCAGTACGATTTAACAGGGCCTTTGAGTGCCCTGAGCTGTCAGTTAATGTAATTGGTTGAGCGAGATTAGAAATCATGACACTCATAAAAGCATGACTGCCTCTCACCTATCTCAATCTGCGGCAGGCTTGTGTGTCTGTGTTACCAACAGCAGACAAGTGTAGGGACTATACACTTTATGAGGTATAATTTTGGACCACATTATGAGCAAGAGGTGCAAAACAACTCTTAATTATGCTAAAATTACCAAGATAAGTATGTAAATGTAGTTAGTAAAAGGACTCGCTGGCTACTTCATATATTATAGGTATATTTACTTGCTTGTGAGCCAAGCCTATCACAGAGCATGAAGCCAGTGGATTTAGTCATGCACACATGGTAAGACAAACCTGCTGAAGTGCTAACCAAGTATAAAACAAATCAGAAAGTGTATTTAAGTGACTTTCAACATATCACAGTGGTTGGTTTCGGAAATCAATGATCTAATGGGAATTACATGCATACGGTACAGCCAAGTCCAGTAAGTGGCAGTTCTGTGGGTCAAAAAGCCTTGTTAATGGCAGAGGTCAGATACTGGTTTGAGATAACAGGAAGGCAGCATTAGCTTAGAAAACCACTCATTACATCAAGACCAATTTTGAGCACACAAGATGAATAAACATGAAACAGGTGGGAGACCACCACTTAGATATAATCTATCTACTAAAGTGGCCCATGAGTTATTTTCTAATGGAATTTCTTGTGTTGTCTCTATACACACTTGATGATACACATTGGCTAAGCAGCTCCACTTATTATTGAGCCTTGAGGAGCCTCCCCAGCAGTAGCATGACCCTGGAGCAGCTCTGGTGGCTCTGAGGAGGCTGGTGGCCCGGCCCTGGTGCAAACACCCACACTGAGACACTCTAATTGGAAAAGGGAGGCTATTTCTGTTATCTACTGTTTAGAGACAAGCTCAATGTGACACCGTTTACTTGTACCAACCTCAGAAAATGTTAAACCAACATGTGTGGGTTAACTCAGTATGAATCATAATCATGTGATTTTATATTTCCATCAACTAGACACAGAAACATACAGTATACATTCACTATGGGCACTTTAAGACCAATTATTCTAACTCATGCATGTCTTAGGATGGTGAGGGGAACCCATGGTAACACAGAGAGGACATGCAGAATCTACTCAGAGAGGTTGTGTTCTGCCGGCCTGAGGATTGAACTCACAACTTGCTGGAGTCTAAAGCTAACACCACACTTCAGATATACGTTCCTTGCTTACAGCTGTCTTGAAATGTTATGTTAGATTAGTTAGTGGAAATTTCTCACTAGTCTGACTTTTTGTCTGACTGACTGCACTGAGAAAATGTGTTATTTCATGTTGCAAAAAGTTTAACAAACAGCACTTCAATTCATATCCAGTCAAGATGTAAATTATGCATGTATTCATTCATCCAAACTAATGTACAGAAAACCCAATGTAGTTATTCCAAAAGATTATGCAACCATTCAGCCTAGACTAATAACATCACAACAGGATGTTGAATTAAAACATACTGAAAATTCATTTGTCTTTGCCAAAGTGATACAAATCATAACAAAACAACCAGTGCGGGTGTCTGACATGTAAGCAGAAGTTAATGGCGTCATATCTTTTAAAGAGGACTTGAGTAATTGAGCATTGTGTTTTTTGTGATAACTGCCATAAAACTATATCCATTATTCTGGACGAGTGCACAGCTTCAGGGAGAGATGCCGTGGCCAGATTAAATCTCCAGATAAAAATCACTGTGTTTAAAAATGGGACTGCGCGTGCCACTTCTATTCCCTTACCACTTGGCAGTAAACTTGGGTGAACCCTGACATGAAATTTTGTTGGCTGGGACTATTTGCTGGCTGGCACAAGGCCTGTCTTCCCATAGATCTCTTCCTACTGTCTTTCCAAGGTAGACAGGTGGGTGTCTGGGTGTTGCTAGTTCATGCCCTTGTTTGGGGTAACTGCATCAGCACATTAGCCATGTAAACCTACCCATGCATAAAAATGTAAAGCAAGGATTTTCTATGCATATTTATGTGATCAAAATCAGGCGTGCATGTTCAATGTACATATGCTGGGGCCAAAAAACGTGTAAAATGATAACATGCAAGCAGATGGTGAATGTATAAATGATGCGGTGCTATTTATACAAGGTGAAATGTGTTATATACAGAAAATAAATATGATGAGATGAGGTGGGCCATGATAGTGCATCACAGAAAGTAGAGCATCATAAAAACGTGTCCAAAATAAAAATGTCATTTGGTTCATAAAAGTGTCAACTTTCATTGATCAGTATTATTTTACACTCAGTTATTTGTTATTAATACATTTGTGCTCTAATATGTACAGAAAGCATCATCTATGTTATGTACTTAATTGACTGCATAAATTAACATGTTATTGCTTTTGTATTATGCAAGTTCAACAATAGTAACAGTTGTTTTTTTATGTTTACAGTTAAATCTGAAAGAATTGAATGAATGAACCTATGAACATATACACAAAGAAACAGGGAAGGTGTTGAAAAGAAGGTAGAATAAACAGTCACTGCTGCACCTGCTCCTCTTGTTAGTGAGGTGTGTGTAGGGCAGTGTGGTGCAGCATGGCCGGAGGATGCTTACCGACACACGTGGGCACGGTGCCGTTCCACTGGGCCAGGGCATTGGGCACGGCCTCACACCTGATGGCCGTGGCTCCGTGCAGCGTGTAGCCTGGATTACACTCAAACAGCACTGGCATGCCGATGCCAAAGTCGTTCCCTATCCGCTTCCCAAACCGTGGCTCAGGAACAGAGCTGCACTGTGTGGCACTTGTCCTGGGGACAGCTAGGGGGAGACAAGGAGAAGACTGTTTGAAAAGCACAAAGGGAAGATGGATAGCAGACTAAAGGCTGAAAACAACAGGCAGAAAGTACATCTGCTGTGTGCCATCAGTCATTCATCTGCCCAGTCATGATAAGCATTTTGACTCCACATTTATGTCTTGGGCCGAGTCATAGACAATAGCACTCTGGCAAATAGTCTTTAGATAGAAGGGCACAATGAAAAGTGTCTCTCACACAAAGTAGGAATAGAAGCAAGTAAAAACCACACATTTATATTCTGGTAACATTTCTAGAACCTCACCTTGATACACAAAATGAAATCCTTTTGCTGTCTCAGTCCCATTTGCAGAAAACTTTAGTGTTATTTTATTTCCTGAACTCAAAGGCAATGTCTCGCCTGTGGATGCAGAAACAGAATTGAACAAAATAAGAGAAATGTTAATGGAGTTTTAGGTTAAGCTACTGTGACTCGCTAATGGTATGTATAGAATTAGATTTTTTTTTTTTTTGCATTGTCATAATGGCAGGTTCTTCAGTTATACCTACTTCAATCTCAATAGAGCATGCAATATTATTACTCATTCTTACCATTATAGGAAGTTATTTTCATCAGCTTTTCATCAGAATCTTAATCTACTTTATAAAAAAGACTGTTCTTTGTGACAATATGTTTTTTAGGATTTTCTTTCTTTTTGCAACTAGAGAAAAGAGAATTACCCTATAATAGTATGGTCCATTTAGGATAGCTTTTACTGCACTTGACTAAAAATACTTCTAGCTTATAGTATAATTGCTTAAGGTTGCAGAGTTAAGCTTTTACCTGAGTGCGATCCATAGATAGAAGACAGAAGGGCAGAGTCTGTGTTGGAGCCATCGTAGATCTCCACCACATCAGTTGTTAAGGTCTGGAAAAATACAAACTGCCCAAAAAGCACTGCAAGAGAAAATATAGACAATTATTGGACAACTCCTGTAACAATGTACACTACATTAATTTATTCATCTTCTGCGTATTATTGTTGGGGTTGCGGGTCCCGGTAGCCTCCCCCAGCAACTATGGGCCTTAGGCGGGGTACAACCTGGACAGTGGGCAGTTAGTCGCACTCACATTCATTCAGCATGAGCAGTTTTATATATATACTAGATTATATTAGACAATTCTGTATATACATTTTTTTTTTACTGACTGTGCAATTTATATAATTTATTAACTTTTTTAGCTCACTATTGTTGAGGCACCTGTTAAACCCAGCATGGTGGATAGAGACACATAACCAACCGTCTACTCCCATATTAATTAACCATATCCAGTTTTACATTGACCAATTCTCCTAACACTTACATGTCTTTGGGCAGTGGGAGGAAGCTGGAGAAAAATCACTATTATACTAATAATACGGGTAGAACATGCAGACACCCCACAGACAACACTCAACCTTTTTAATGAAAGTTAGAAGCTAACTGGTCTGGCACCTTTTTATTAAATTGCACAAAAGATACTATTAATGTACATTCAATTCAGCACATAATCTTCCTGTACCATAGAATGTGACATGTGAAGAGGATGGGATGACAATGCATGTCTAGACTCTGACCTTTAAATTGATTAAGCTACCTCTAACTAATGACACAGCAAGAGAGATCAGCTCAGTTGATCACAGATGCAATGATTGAATCTTATCTTGACTTTCCACAAGGGAGGGGGGGGCTACTGAGAGCTTATGATAATGACCTGGGGATTATTTAAATATTGTGGGCATGAATATTTCCAATTAGGAATTCCTGATCATATCAACATCCTTGAAAATAATGTAATTTTCTTCCATTGTATGAATACTTATGGCACCAGGGACATTGATGTGGAGCTAAGCATTTACATTGTGTGTGTGTACAGTAAGAATGACAGAAAAGTATTGTATCTCAGAGCCTTGTGTAACATCAAGCTGACATCCTCTGTGTGTTTTCATCTGTCCCCGTGAGTCGCAAAGACGGAGAACTAAACCAATCAGCTTTTTTTTTGTATACCAAAGCTTAAGCCGTCCTGGTTGTTATAGATGACAATGCCATCTAAAATAACAGCCAGAACAATTATACAGCATCACTGACTGCTAATTATACCTTATTTATATATCACCTATGTTTATTTTTACATTCTAATATGCATTTTTTCAGTGCAACTCTTATTAGATATTTTTAGTTGATCATCTCAAAACAATGTATTTTTTAAATCAAGGTTGGTTGTAAAAGTTGTGCAATTTTATAAAAATATATTAAAGTAATCAAAAGGTTCCAGAGTGTGTTTTTTTAATAATATTAATAATAATAATATTAAATGGATTTGATTTATATTGATCTTTTCAATGCCACATGGCTTTCTCAAAGGGTGACATTTTGAGTCCATTATTCATTCAAACCATAATCCCACACTGGTGGTGACGGAAGTGTTGCTCTAACCACCATCAAACACCAATCACACGACCACATTCATTCATAGGCAATGTGTGGTTTAAGTCAGTGTCTTGCTCAGAGCCAAAATGACAGTATGCGCTCGGGCAGGGACTCGAACCAACAACCCTCTAGTTGTAGGGCGAGCGTCTACCCACTGTTTTGAGGTGTGCATCAAAAGGCATGTTGCAAAATTATAAGCAAGAGAAGAATACCCTCAGTGGTTTAACATAGGATTTGTGCATCCACCTGCCTAACAACATAATACACCTGAGACCACCAGAAGGGTGTGAACAAACACAAACACTCGTAAAAGAGGCAATTGCTAAAGGTAAAATATAGCAGCATATGTTGGTCCTTCTGGCTATGAATTATGGAGGAGCTATCTGTCATTTTCACTCTGTAGCTGTATGGATCTTTGCTGGCAGGTTGCCTCACAGTTTAGCACAATGAGACCATTATATTCACCAAACAACTAAGAAATGCAGTTTTTATATATAAGAATTGAAGTACATCGAAAGCAGAGTATCTAAATGACTCCTGCAGCCACCAGAGGCATCACTACTGTTCCCCTGAGATTACACTGTGTCTGACCAGGCGTCACTAGAGCACATGGAAATGTGTATAATGTTTGCATGTTATAAGGTGATTTCTTCTTTTTTTCTGTTTGACACAAAACCCAACATACAAGACGGTACATTCAGCAAAAGCACACACAACAGGAAACACTGAATTACACTCTAGAAGGTGTAGTCCCTTTGCCTCGCACAGACAATTCAGTTTATTTATCTGCTGAAAAGTGAGGACGCCTATGGCTCATCAGAATAAGAGATGATTTTACCCTTAGGGACAGCTCACTGTTGAGGTATTAACATACCAACACAGTGCTTTGTAGAATAGCTCCACTCCTGTGCTTTGAGCACACACACATGCACACAATACAGTGTCGTTCATTGTTGCCTCTAATCCAAAGGCAGCCATCCATGACACCAATCTGCTCCTTTGCTGTAATCACGTCCAGATATTAAGTCGATAAATCATTGTAAACTTGTTGCCTAATTTATGCAGGACTATGATGAATCTTTTGTCCTCTGGGTCTAGTCACAGTAATGTAATGTACTGCATTTGAACAATGGGCAACATTATGAGCCAGCATCTTCACCTTGATTTACTCCAAAACAATAAAGAGTTTCTCTTTACACACCACTAGGTTGTATTTAAGGACTGTATTTGCATGTCCTAAAACTGGCCCTGATTTGACAATAATCGCATTTTCCAACTCTGTGAAAAGGCACTTATTTTTAAAATAGCACAAAAAGTTTTGACACTAATAAGTTTAAACTTTTAGTCTTGATGTGATGAAAACAAACACTAAAATATGCATGTTGGAGCTTTTTACAATAAATAAAATAAGTGCAAAGGGACACAACACAAATACAGCTATTTTACACAACCCTAACTAGAACTGTATGCAGGATAAGAAATGAGCTTCTGAACTGTGAATCCATTGAGGCATGGTCTGAACACAGTTAAGGAAGCCACTCTTTAGTTCATTCTGACTCAGTAGACACATTTCCTGCAGGTATTTGCACGATCACACAACTCTTGCCACCACTTTCTAAACGGTGCTTGATTGGGCTGAGTTATGTGTAGGGAAGCCAAGTAAATTAAAATCACTGTCATGTTTCTTGAAACATTTTGGAGTGTTTTGAGAAAAGGCTTGTTATCCTGATGAAAAAAATAAGACATGAATGGATATACTTGGCCAGCAACAATGATTACAAGCAGACAATGATCGAACAGTAAACCTTCTGGTAAGTGGGCAACAAATTCTAAATCCCTGTAGTCCCCACAATATATAAATCAGTAAAAAACATGTTATATACACTGATGGTTGCAAATGGCATTTTAAAAGTCAGATTCAATATTCCTGATTAGCGTGTCTTCAGTCTCAATTACTCTAAACTTGAGTTGCACTTTAAGCTCTCACCCAGCTCCTCTATCATGCGGTCTGATGGGGCAGAGACCTCTCCCTGTCAGAAACAAGGGCATGTGCAGATAGCATCAGTACAATAATGTCCACAAGAGAAATGTCATCATCCTCAGACAGCCTATATCTCGGTCCCTCTACAGTGTGTGGTTTTCCCCTGCGCAATACAATACAATGAATAAACAATGGTGTCTCACAAGGAGAGTGGCAGAGGCACTGACCATGAACTGACTGAAGACAATCGTCATTTTGACATTGAATCTACAATCACTGGTTTTATTAGGTAAATCAATTTACTAGGTATCTGATCATTAATTAAAAAAAAAAAGTGAATGGTTGTTCTATGATGGCCACACTGATGAAAAAACACTCAATCATTATCTGCAGAAGAACATCAACCTTGAAGCAGATGTCGTGTTGTTGTCTCTAACTCTGGTTGCTGATGATATGCAATAACTGTTCAATATTATGACCAAGAAATGATGGACAATAATTTGATATATTTAAGGCTTTCATTTACAGTACCAGTCAAATGTTTGGACACGTTTTGATTCACCAGAAGAAAAGTTGTATTCTGAACAATGGCACTATTGGCGACCTAAAAGTATTAATTTCAAATGCATTGTTTAACATGGTACTGACAAATAAGCAACTGTAATTTGATGCACTCTTATAGTGATTTTCAATTTACAAGAAAGTTCCCTGAAAATGCTATGAAAGTACAGTATAAGTCAAAAGTTAGAACACACTTTTCCACTGAAATGATCGAGTGTGTCCAAACTTTTGACTGGTACTCTGTGAAGAGCCTATATCTCTGTCCCTTGTATTGTGTCCCTCTGGCCACAATACAATTTACTTAAAGCAGACAGTTATTTGAGTGAAATTGATTTTTTTAACAAGAGCTATAATGTGCAGCTCAAGTCATATTTTCATATCAGCCAGATTAAACGTGACTTGTACAATTCAATACAGCTATATGTTCTAATATGACATTGTACATTAGGCCTATATCAAGAAAACACTGACATTTAGATCATAATCTCTTTTATATGGACACAGTCAAAACCATGTGACGATGTGATTTTTAGAATTTGTTATAAATCAGCTATATGTACACATACTATCACCAGATCACAATACACTTTAAAAACTATGAATATAATACTATAAAAAGCCAACCTTAGAACAGCACTAATGTAACTGTTATCTGATCTGATCTATGCCACTACAAAAGCCTACATGTGCCTTACGGCCAAGTATAGGCCAGATAAGGCATTACACAGTGATTTTCAAAAGGTAAGCAAAATGGCAGCATATGTTTGTCCTTCTGGTGATGAATAATAAAAAAGGTGCCTGTCATCTTTGCTCTGTGCAGGTCCGGACCTTCTGAGCCGTGACAGCAAACATAAGCCTCATTTACAGAAAGCAGAAGGACTATATGAAAGGAGCTTGGACATATATTTTTAATGAGCCATTATCAATGTGAAAAAACATCACTCCTTTTGGCAAACAGAGTGGTGTGGTCAGTATCTAGTCAATTAAGTGTCTATACTCTATCATAAGATCTCAAATTACTGGGCGCTACAGAACAAAAACAGAAAACATAATTTTTCATATTTTATATGGTTTTTCTGTCCTTGAAAATAATGTAGTTTCAGTTTGTTTTGAATTAAATTGTTGCCTAAATAGTATAGTATATACTCATTTGGTAGTCAATCACAAAATAGGTAAATTGCAGGGGCAGAGGGTGTGACTGTCAACTTAATTCATTAGACGATCAATGCCACACAACATATTAAGCCAGTCCCATATGCTGCAGGTCTGTATGTGTTAGGTGACAGCTGTCTTGTTGAGAAATGCATAGCTTGTACAGAAATAATTTGAGGCTTAATTCAACTACAGCCTTTAGATTCATTATATTTGCCATCAGTTCCCTGGACTCCATACACACTACAGCTGATCCATGTTAATGCGAGAGGTTTGGGATCCCACTCTAGGGTCAGAGAAACATGTAGGACCCACTAATTGAAAAAAATAATAATAATGAAATGAACAGGGACAACACAATGTAAACAAACCCTGTAGGCAAAACACTAAATCTAATTCAAAACTAAAGCATATACAGTTTTAGGCAGAATCCCAGTCAACACAAATCAACAACTGAAGCAAGTGTATGTTTACAAACAGAGCCTAAGGCCAGTGTGCACTGCATTAATATTTTGTCTCGTTTGAGAAGTTCTGACAATAACAACGTGTTTATGACAAAGGAATTAAACATGTCTAAATGCAAAATAAAAATAAGCTTCTTCTGTATATATGTATGTATGTATGTATGTCTATGTTTTGGGTTTTATTATAAAAGAAAAACAGTATCACATAGGAACATAATATTAATGAAATAGCCAACTAAACTTGGAAATATAGCATATACAAATAAACATATAATTGAGACTGAAGTTGTGCTTTAGGCAGAACTGTGGTGGAATAGATTTCAGAGCTATGGCGGTTCATTATGTATATGCAGAGTAAACAAGATGAAAAGGTGGAGTGACAAATGAAGTCTTGAAGAAAATAGAAAAATTGATGAATCCAATATATTTGTGCCACAGGGGACTATTAAGTGTATTTCTTTTATTTTCACAGCTAAAAACAGAAAACTGTTCAGTATTCATGTGCCCCCTGGTGTATACCTATGTACAGATGCATTGTATGTCCAAAATATGAAACAGTGAAGTGCCTTAAGATGAGAGAGACCTGGACAGCCAACAAAATGAATATTTAAACACATCATTTCTTATCAAGCAAATGGTAAAATATTTGTGGTGGTGCAAATATGTTCCCAATGTACTGAGATTGAAGACACTCAAACCATATGGCCATTGTCCTATACAATATGTCCTCGTTAGATTATCTTGGTAGTGTAGATCCTTCCTCTGCAGTATAAAGTCCTAGCACCACTGGGAGTAGCTCAATAATATTATAACCTCTGTAGCCATTTCTGCCACTTCAACCACAATGACACAATGTCTTAGAGGAATATGGTACACCATCGGCTGTGTGAAGAACAGACTGGAGGCGCTAAGAAATTTCAATTACCTGTATACTAGACACTGAAATGTGATTTCTCCGCTCACAATGCCTATAGGCTAGAGTCTGACGCCATCCTGCTGCTTGCAAGTGAATTTCTTTTTTCTAGGTTATGAAAGGTTCTTATTGCAAATGGCTGCTAAACAAAGGCTTGCTAGAGAATTGAACATTATTAGTCAATGTACAGCATATGTGAATAAAAAGTGAAATCCCCAACTGGTATAGAATTGTGCTTAGTATACAGTACAGTGCAACCAGAGGATCTAAGAAATGCAGTATAAGCGCAATCACAAAATGCAAAGTGAAGAAGAAAATCTTTGTTTTTGATGTGGACCTGGATTCAGGATTTATACGGTAACTTACCATTGTGATATGAGCCCATTGCTTTGGCAAACCTGAGTATAACTTGGATCAACATAAAGAGACAGAGAGATGTGAGCAGCCTACAATCACTGCTGATGGGATAACCTATACAGTATATGTCTGTCAAAAATAATTCCAAGCGGACTTTTGACCCATGACGTGTTTTCTGAATGCATCCTTTGCATTTTGTAAACTAATGAAAACAAAATGCATAATTCTGGAAGCTACAAAAAAACATTTGCACAGTGGTACATTGAGCCTTGGTTTAATAAATGCTAGATGCAGGCTACTGGATGAATCCAAGTTTCTTGGTTAAACGTCCTCACATTTCCTTCTTCATCAAACCCTCTCTCCGGAGTACATCCACAGAGCCAGGTGGGAATGGTACTCTGTTACTTCCACACTCCATTAAGCTTCACAGGCAGTTTAAGCAAGGGCGGCTTCTCTATGCAATATTTATTAAAAACTCACGGTCTCTCCGGACTCTGCGAACAGTGGGAGATGGCAACCGAGGATGTAAACTGTCGGGCTGGATCATCACGTCGGGGATTAATCTGCGCTTCACAAGTACGGGCTTCTTACAAAATAAAAATCTCTGCATCTAACTTGGGATACCCGAGCAAAGAGGCGCATCACGGTCTGCTACAGATCTTTGCTGAATTATGGATATACACAGACTCTGAGAAACCGAGCGTTTGTATGCGCCGTATATTTCCACCAGAACTCTGTCAAGTGCTTTACCTTCATCTCTATTATCTATGGAACAGAGCATTTTTCATGTCACTGCAATCAATTTTTGTTTACACTTGTCCTAGTCTGCTTTCTCACCTCATGCAAGAGTCATAACAATATTTTTAAGGTAAGGTTCAACAAATAGTAAAAAAAAAAAAAAAAGAAAAGCACTCAGAGGCATTTATGTGCAGAGCTCCACAATCCATATGAAAAAGTGTGATACCATTCATAAAAACTGGAAGAAATGTGACATATTTGGCCTGTTTGAGTGTGGGGACCAAACAGATTTTTTTTGCCAATGCATTTATATTCTGCCATATAAAAGAGGCTTAACATAAATCGAATAGCAAGCTAGCATTTAACCTTACCATTGAAATCTGTAAACCATCAAACAGACCAATTCAAAAGAAACACAAACTAGGCCCAACACTATGAGCTAAACATTTGATGCACCACAATCAATTGCAAGAGTCACCACAATATTTTTAGGTCAACAGATGTTTACAAGTGGGAAAAATAAGTCAGTTTGGCCCCCAAACTCAAACAGGTCCAAATATATCACATCTCTTCCATTTACAGCAGACCTCCATCCATATTAAGTCACCATCCATAAAAACAGGAGAAATGTGACATATTCTGACCTGTTTGAGAAGACCAAACTGACATGAGTTCTTGCCAGTTCAGTTCTGACATACAGTATAAAAGGAAAAGATGCTTAACATAAATTCAGTGGAACTAAATAATTGATAATAATTGATGTGTCATGATCAATTTAATTTATCCTCTTCTGCTTGCCTCACCCTATACAAGAATTATACCAGTTTTCAGGGAAGGTTCAACAAATGTTTACAAGCAGCATAGACAGGCATATGTGTGATAACATTCAGAAACTAGGCCCACACTGTCGTACCGGACAGCATGATATATATCGGCGAAAGGCCCCCATACGTCACCAACGGGCACCTTAATCAGACATTGT
>JAVQKC010022415.1:0-12544 GCA_036025475.1 Philypnodon macrostomus | reverse complement strand
GTATAGATCTGATTTAGACCTGGTTCTGTCCTTATATAGATCTGATTTAGACCTGGTTCTGTCCTTATATAGATCTGATTTAGACCTGGTTCTGTCCTTATATAGATCTGATTTAGATTTGGTTTAGACTTTGCTGGGTTTCGTCCTTATTTTTTCATTTTCCCAAAATGTATGTTTTGTCAGTTTGATCAAAAATAGACTTGGACTACTGTCATATGAACAAAGCTTGAGGTAGAGGCATCGTTCCAACTTTTACATAAACAACAATAGCTGGAGGAAGAGCCACCACTCCAGTTATCAATCATTATTTACTGTTCTGGGTGTTGCCAACACAGTGAATTTCAGGACTAGAAAAAAAACATGCCACAAAGAGTTCAGTGTCTGTCTTACCCGTGCTATTGGCCAGTTTGCTGCCCAATAAGCTCCACCCTGGAGGCAGTACGAGGTGGTGCAGAGCCAGTGCCAGGCTCTCGTCCAGGCGCTCACACTCCCTCAGAGGAATATGACACTCATCCAGCAACAGTGCCCCCTCTAGGCCATCAGACCGTCCTGCGGTGCTCACCTGTTGGATGATAACAACAGAGGAGTTTGCAGTGGTGGAATTAAAGACAAGAGTGACATGGGGAAGTACATATTATAGTTCATATATTTAAGATACTGCAGTATAGTTCAATATAATTGGTGAAAAGTAATACCTACCAGAAACTGAGCCATGTCAAAGGCCAAATCCTGGACAAAACAGAAGCGATGCTCTGTCAGAGGAGTCACATGACCAATGCCACCCCTTAGGTCCTTTGGGGTCAGAGGCACACCTTGGCTGATGTAGCACAAAGTAACAAGCACTACCTCACAGCAGTCATGAGCTAGGAAAGAAACACAAAGTATAACATATAAATGTAAAAAAAACATGTAATCCCAGTTAGAGCTGTTGTGTATATTTGTTTGGCCTAAAGTCTTTTTTAAAGCATTATCGTTAGCATTGGTGTGTTTATTAAAACATAATTTTTTTGCATTAGCCTGACAACATGACAGGCTTTACCACAGGGCCAGAGGAGAGGTGTCGGATTTCACAACACAGGAGGGACGGGGAGGAGAGGCACTTTTACAGAACAGACCTTGTCCCATTCAAGTGAATGAGAAATTATTTTAGAAAATGCTGGATCCAGACGGTGAGCCAGATCTTCTTCCTTGTGTCATTCCTGACCTTCTCTGAAAATTTCATCCAAATCAGTTCTGTAGTTTTTGATTTAAGTCGCTTACAGACGGACGCTACCGAATATATATTCTCTGGTTTCCAAGAGTGGCTACTACTCGTTATTATTGAGCTATTATAATTATGTGCGAACAAAGACTCCTTATTCAAAACACTGACTGACTGAACCTACATATGCAGGCTTCAGCTGTGTGCTTTCAATTGAAGAAACTGCACGAGTTGTAAAAATGCATACATTTTATATTCAAACAACATCTACAATTCAACAACTACCAAAGTAAAGTAGAGGTTTTGCTACTTTGGGCTAAATGATTTGAGTTTAAATCCCTTGTATAGGAGCAGCATGCCAAACCCTCTACTAATGTAGTGTCTCTGCAGTGATTTTCTCCGCTGTCCTGGGATTTTATGCTGCGACCTTCTTGTCGGTCACTAGCCTTGCTCTTTGGAGCTCTGTTCTGATGGAAAAATCACTGAAGCAAAGCTAATCTGTAAGTATAGCTACATCTATTCACAGTGCCTTCAGACAGTTGCAGCTTTAGGAAAGTAGTGAAAAACAATACTAAAATGTGCTATGATTTTAAGTTATTATTAAGGTTATTTTTTTTCTCTCAATGCAAACACTACAATATATTTTAATTTGGGTCAGTACTTGGATAAAAACAATATTTACTTTACTGACTTCCTTGTGCAACAGTAACTATTACCCACTCTTGCTTCCTGTGATTTATGTTTCTATGCAGTACAACATCAATTCTACATATGATACATTAACAGCCTCTCACCAGGACAGACAGCCTGTAGGGTGTCATGGCTCGACCTCTGGGTGCTGGTCAGGTGCCTCTGGGTGCTGCCAGTGAAGAGCAGGAAATATGCGTGACCCTCGTTGGCCACAAACAGCTCCTCATCAGAGAGCTGAACTGTGATAATACACCGGCCCTGCACAGGACACAAGATAAGATTAGAGAGTGGAAAAATTTAATTGATGCATAAACTAGAAGAACTGTGTTTGATTACTAAGTTAACCTTTGTGACTAGATATAGATATAGATATAGATATAGATATAGATATAGATATAGATATAGACACTAAAATCATTGAATTTCTCCCATTGCCATTACTTTTACTTTTCTTAAATATTTCATTTTTATAGACCAATACTATTTTGAGTTACCTTGCAAGAGACTAAACAGGTCAAGTGACAAAAAGGAGTTATTTAGAGAATGTACATTTGATTATAATCATAACATAAAGAGAAGGGGGGGTACAGTTATTAATAATGTAGTTATTATTTTCTGAAGTAGCAAATATAAATGAATTTGGCCGTACTGTATTGGTAGTGTGTGGATATGGCACACCTAAACCAACCATCAATCCACCAACAGCCAACATTGTAAATATAAAACATTGGCAACATTGTAACTAGAGATAAGAAATTGTTCTTAATGTTTGACCTGGTGAAATAAATGTTAAATAAAATAAACATCTAACAAGCCATTTACTCCTACCATACATTTGTTGAATTATATGTCTAGGCTATAAATCATATGTCACCATTTTAATTGAAAAACAGCATTATAGTACCTTCCTCTATCTTGTTAATTGCAGTAACTCAAAATCCAGGCAAATACTATGCCAATACGTTATCATTATAGTGTTATATTATGTTTAACAAATAATCTGGATGTGAACAGACACAAGGAGGAACAGATTTTCTACAGACTGAGATCACCCGGAGGAAAATATGTAAAACAACTCAATTAACAATAGTAATTTAGTTTTCTACAATATATTCAGTGCAACCATTCATCAGTGTATATTAATGTTGCTGGTCATCCAGTGAGCTGATAAACACATGGCTCTTAGTAAGTGTATTTAGCACATGCCATCATGCAATTAGAATTCTTATAATAACGTATTTAGTAGGGATGCACTGATGCACTCCCAATTTCAATCCAAAATGACCGACTTCCTGTTTGTTGTAGGATGGGGTCATAATAATATTTTATGTTGGGTACACTGTGGAGAATCACTGTACCAAAGTAAGTGTGTCCAGGGTCCCATAGGGGTCATAAACATGTTATTGCGTTCCCAGCTAGGATCTAGGATTCCATAATATTATCATTTTGCCGATATAATTACCAATTTGGCCGATACTGATTCCAAGACCAATATTCTGTAACCATGTTTTAGTAAGCTATGTCTACATCTAGCCGCAGCGGTGGTGCAGTGGGTAAATGCTCGCCCTTCAACCGGAGGGTCGGTGGTTCGAGTCCCCGCCCGAGCACATTCTGTCAGGCCCTCCCGAGGACCCACCACCTGTGGGAGGTACCCTTAAAAAGGGCTGGTGCAATGTGGATCGGGCAGTGGTCGAAGGCCAGGAGTTCCCTGCTTAGACTGCTGCCTCTGCGACCCGGTTTCGGACAAGCGGAAGAAAATGGATGGATGGATGTCTACATCTATATAAAAAACTGCTTTAAATGTATTTATGAGACACACACAGATATCAGACAAGCATTGACTCTAACATGCATTTACTATGTAAATTTAGATTGACCAATTCACCTAGCACAGTGGAAGAAAGCCAAAGTACTTGGAGAGAATCTGCAGTAACACAGGGAAGACAAGCAGACTACACTCCCAGTAACTGAACTCACAACCTCTATAGTGAGAGGGAAGACCACATGCCCTCCACTTCACGATTTATTTCAAAAACGTTGACATAAAATTGATATGGTGTCATCTGAGGCCAAAGCCAGAAAGAATGGGGATATTATGAACCAAACTCAATGCTTTCCTTTGGGGGCGCAGTCTGCTGTTGCCAATGGAAGACTATAATAGAGCACTTCATCCCACAGAAAGTTGCAATCCAGCTGGCCTGTCCATGCTGATGGGACTGTGTCGTGATGTGGTAACGGCCCAGGTCAAAGGTGACTTCCTCTTTTCTCCTATAAACTACTCCGCTCCGAGCCTTGTTCCCGGCAGGAGGGATCAGCAGGTTGACAGCAACGAGGCTAACAAACAGCCCAGAGACCATCAAAGTATGTGTTTGGCGAACCACTACTGCTGAGTCATATGAGGTGGAATAGATGTGTTCAAAGGCAACTCTATATACACTGTAAAATATGACAAGCTAACTAAAATTCTAGGAAAATATAACCATTAAAATAGTGACTAACTAAATGTACTGTAGACCAAGTATAGTCTTAGCCTTGCCTTAAGATTTGCTTAAGATTTTACTACTATTCATTTTCAGGGTGGACCTATTCCTGCAAATATAGGCCTTAGGCGGGGCACATTTAGTTGCAGGACTGACACACACTGACAGACAATCATTCACTCTCACAGTCATTCATTGGCCGCACTTTTAAGATATATGTTCAATTAAATACAAAGCTTCTTTAAAAAAAACTTCAATCTCATTTGCAATCAATAGAAGAACTAGGCCCACGCTGTACTGTGTGGTACGACAGCAGGGTGTATATCGGCGAAACGCCCCCATACGTCTGCCCACCCTGCTATGTCACCAACTGCCACCTTAATCAGACATTGTGTGATTTCTAAGCATTTTTATATTGTTAACGAGCAATTAAGAGGCCCCCAAACCATGACAAATATATTTGCGTATGTACCTTAAATACACTAGCCTGGATCACTGTTGATTTTTTTCATGTTCAGCAGGATTAATGGCTCAATAAAAGTGCTTCAGGGCATTAATTCATTATTATTCATCGTGCCAAAATCAATCTAGGTCAGCGTCGTTATGATATGTAACTGTCCAGAAAAGCTGAAAAAGATCCGGCAAAATGTTCACAGCTTAAGGGCATTAATTATATCGGTGAAAACAGCGTGTCGCCGATATAATGGAATCACGTCGGTGTTCGTCCACGTCCGCAGATCCTAGCTGACGTACGGGGCAGATGTATGAGGCAGACGTACGGGGCCGTTTTTGCTGATATACACCTTGCTGTCGGGGACGACAGCACAGGCCTAGTTAATGAAGGACTTGATTAATATTCATCATAGAAGTACCAAAATTGATCCAGTTTGGTCTTTATGATCTGTTTTTGAATTATCACAGCTACAATCAGCGGACGAGGGTGATTCCGTACCATCTTGTTTCGCCGATATAATTAACCTGTGGCGGCTCTAGATTTCCCCTAGTGAATGGGTGTGAAAGTGAATGGATGTCTGTGTATGTCTCTGTGTCAGCCCTGTGACTAACTGACATAATATTAATTTAGTATTTTTAAGGCAGCAGATTTCCGTTTTTTAAAGTAAGATTCATTTTGCAGTGTACAGCTTGGAGGCCACAGGAAGAGTCACAGCCTGTAGTTATCATCTGTGAGCCAGGGCTGGAGGAAGCAGCAGGTTTTTGCTATGCTAGGAGGGTCTGCACTTTAACAAGCCGAGCAGAGGCACTGGCATAAAGTAGTTGTACATGGGTGGGAGCCAGCAGGCATGACAGTCTCTCCATTAACAAGTCATCTCTTCTCCTCAGTCCAGATCGGAAATTAAGATCTGGTGCTATACGGAACAGATTGCTACCTCAGTGGATTTGTGAGGTTGCAATTGATGTGAAAATGAAAATGTATTAAAGTGAACATCGTCAGTACAAACAGAAAAGAGATATGTTTGCTCTCTAGTGGTAAATCGGCACTGACAACACCAACATCCAACAGTGCAATGTCCTAATGTGGGATGAAGAAAGATTCAAAAACTAATGAATCAGAGCGGGGTGGTATGGAAAAAGTGTTATTTTCTCATTTCGTTGTAATGTATTTTTCATTATATAGCATGATTTTATTAAGATTAATATGATGATGCTGATTGTATCACAATTTTAATTGACTTTGTATTTTTTGTCTTACAGCTTCAGAAAAGCTTTTTACCTACAAATTCAGTGTACATCCAATTCATCAGTTTTTCAGTGTAACAGTGGCATTGCTACAGTAAAAATGACAGCAGAGAGCGGAGCATAAATGAATGCACTGAATCACAACCTTCAAAAATTAAGCCGACTCATAACTACATCGACACACCCCTAGTTAGAGTATAACTACAGTAAAACTAGAACTCTCTCTTACATGACTTCATTGACCACACAATGTTATGTTATGTTATACGGTGGCACGGCAAGAGGCTCTGATTCCCAAACCAGGATATACAGGTTACTAGTGGCAATAACACACTATTTAACAACAATAGCAGCCCTCATTTACATTGCATTAATATCATATTGACATATTGTGACTATAACAGATACATAAAAACAATACAATACAAATACAATCACTGTGAAATGGAGATAACCAAAGCCAAAGCAGTATTTTTGAGCGATGTGTGCCTGGCACCACTCAGACGACCAGGGGTTCAAGAGCAGCATGCCACATACACAAATGGATGTCTTTAGCTCTGTGTCATGGCTGTGCTCTCGGTGGGTAATAAGCACTTAACAAAGTGACCTGCTGAGGCATTGACCTGCTAATCATTGAGCTTCAACAGGGAACAGGCAGCTTTAGAGCAGACTCAAAAGAACAGCTGGATGTTTTGAACCCAACCCCCATTTTTTAAATATGTATGTGAGTGTAGCCATTTCGACTTCTCTGTTTACAAGTGACTTTACAGATCTATCTAGTTTTATAGTCGATGACAGTGTAGTACCCAAGTGTCAGTGTCAGTAATATTTGGGGTTTCTTTAATAGCATAACAATGCCCATACGTGGTTTACCCGATGCTTTCTAAGCAACAATTAAGCCACTTCTGGAAATAGATCCTGTTAGCGAGAGTCATTTGATTCTTTTGTTGCTCAGTTTAGTGACTAAAATATACATTTTTGTCTCATTTCCTCATCGTTAAAAGCTATTAAATTGAGTCCTACACTTGTGTTAGAGAATTGTATTACCATTTATGCAAGTGGACATAAAGTTTTTTTGGTGAACATAAATGTAGTAATATCTAACAGTTATCTCGAGCTACGGCAACTGAACTTTCTACAATGACTACATGCACTTTTTAACATGAATAATCCAAATGCCTTCTTTCACCAACAAGTAAAAGCAAGAATCAGTAGATATGTTTTCAATTGAAAAAAATGCATATTAGTGATAATAACAGCTGATAAAGTAATTATATGCCAGACTGAATGAAGCCTTTGTGTGCAGAATGGCAGGAATGTAAATAACATGTTTGTTCTCTTCAAACCAATAACTCGTTCATAAACCAGCCTCTGCCCAAAGGTGCTGTTTTTACAGTTGTCACCAATGTTTGTGGATGTCTGAGTTATCTCAACAGACTTCAACACAACAGGGAGATTTCACAAGTATCAAATCTGAGTAGATTATTTAGGCATATTGTGAAGGATTACAGGTCATCTACTTAACCCCAATAAGATATCTGAGGCTGAATCTGATGTCTAATGAGGCTTGACTGGTTCCACTGAAGAGCCCCAGTGTAAATCTCAGATAACAGTTTTTGAGCGCACTCATATGTATGTCTCTTCCTCTTCAAAGAAAATAAGTGTTTGGAGATCAAATGTGGTCCGTGGTTTAAATTATGATGGGGGGGGTTAGTCACATTGTGTAAAATGTTATATTAGATTTGAAGGAGCACTGAAATAAAAGAAATCAGAACCAGCTGACCCTACCTTGACCCATGCCAGTGAAAATAAGATTTAACTTGAGACTTTAAACTGCTGAGATAACCTCTGCAGGGCAGATCAGTTTGTTCAACTTCTTCATGCAATGGTAAGTAGTTCAGCAACCAGAGAGGACCTCAGCAACACGCTGTACCTGTTTCACCTGAACCACCTGACCCTGCTTCATTGGTACAGACCACCCAGGAGCCCACCTCCTGTGAGGAACATATGTTTATGCTAGCCACTGTGTTTCACATTAACTATGTTTATGGTTAGAGTTACTATTCACCTTATTGTAATGATATGGTAATGATTGTACTGAACGAACACAATCAGCACAAATCAGCATGATTCAATAATTAGTTGTTTGGCAGAAATACAGTATACATAAAAAACAGACAATAATCAACTAAATGTATTGAATTGCTCTAACAATATAATTTGGCTCAAATGCTCGATGTGATGTTTTTTTATACTTACATATAATGGAGCTTGTTGTGGACTGAGTTTCATGTCCCTGGACACTAAAAAGAGAGAAAAAACACAATGTTACACTTCAGTGAGGGTTTTTACTCTGCATACAAAACAGTTCAGCTTTTATAAAAAGGCTAGATATTACTGCTCTCTATTATGATGTAAAGTGTGCATCAAAAACCTCAGTAACTCACACTCTTCTCCCAAACACACATGCAGTACAGTACATCCACTATAACATCAACATAGATAGTTGTCGACAATGTGACAGTTAAGCTTTGCCCTGGCCCCTTTCCCAGCTCTCTCCGGGAGGTTAACGGTGCATGAGCAGGCTACAGACAGAACATACCACAAAGTCTGAAAACTATACATTATTTTCTATACATTTTTTTGTCTAACAGCACTGTTGAAGACAAAATAGGCAAAAAAAATAGCCTTAGCCTCTTCTGCAGGGGCTTTTGCCAGCTAGATCAGTTAGCAGGATTTACCCGCTCATGTTCATGTTTGATTCCCTCACTCTCCACAGTCTGAGATCCAGCCCTCAAAGCCCTTTTCTGGGCACAAGGTCAGAGGCAGCCGGTGTGTAATTACATCCCAAACAAACCTATTACTGCTCCCGACTTGAGGACAAATGGGACAGAAACCTTTGTGTTGAACTTTCGTGAAGAGACATTGGCCCAGCTTACATTTACCATTGTGGGGGAATGCTCACTGCTTAGCTAGCTTAGAGAGAGTGTGTATTCTCCTCCTCAGTTATTTGGGAAAGACAATTTTCTTTTGTTTGCTTGTTCCCTGGCACTACAACAAGTCCTTGCTGCTGGCCCCCGGTGGGTCAGCAGTGCATTAATCACATGAAGCCCACAGCGGGGGAGGTGGCCACAAAAGGCCAAGACCTAATGAGATCAGCAGAGAACAACCACCAAGAGTCAATGTTGAACTCAAATGAGCACCCGAGCGAGGAAAGCCCAATTGCATTCTGCAGCCCCCAGTCCAAACATTTTCACACTTTTTTTGTTAAATAAATAGGCCCAGGCTAGAATTAGGCGGATCAGGTAAGGGGATAATCAGTGGCTCTAATAATACTCAGGAGTCTAATCCTCTTCCCTTCAACTGCTGTGGGCCGCAAACCAACTACTTCTGCACTGCAAGCATCACAGCCTGTCACATATTGTCCAAAATAGACATATGCTATTTTATTTTGGGCACAGTCCCACTATGAGATCAGAATGTTTAACCGAGACATTATAATGCTTAATGAATGCATGTGCTGTGCTACAGATTGCATTTAGTAAGAGAAACAAATCCTCCCCATACTTTGCTGGACTGTTGCTACTTAAAGGTCCCTTTCAGTCTTAATGCAAAAGCATGCATTGCAAAAATGTGTGGGACAGAGTAGATTTGTCATAGATACAGATGATTTTGCAAAAATAAAAGTTTCTTCTGAAATGACACAATAATGACTTACTCATAACATACTCATACCAAAAGTTCAGAGTTGCGCAGGACCCTACACCGCTGTTAGGGTTTTGTGGTGTGGTTGGTCTAATTTTGTGTAAGACCAGACAAGACATAAATAAATGTTAAGGATATTAGGGGATCAGCTGTTTTCATCAGTGGGCCACATTTTTAAAATGCCGTGCTGATTCCAGAGGTCAAATGATACAAAGATATAACCCTTACTAAGCTAAGGTCTGCAGACACCATCTCTGAATTCACAATGTCACACTTTAAAAGCAGTAAGTCTACAAATGAGGTATACTTTTTATCTGTGAAAATGACAGTCTGGTCCTGTTCTATGATGTAACATATACTCTGTAGACCAATTTACATTTTGAACTGAGCGCCGAGATTGGCCAATACCATTTTTCATCTGTGTTTCTTCACTGTCTGCACGGCTGCAACTAGGCTTGGTTTGTTTGAACAGAGGGTTATCAGCCAGTGAATATTTAATGAAATGTGAGTGTTTGGTTCAGCGGTTATTTGTGTGGTGCATTGTTTCTAAGCAACAGTAATAGTTTGAGGCCCTGACCATGCATTTTTGTGATATGAGTCATTCAGTATTGACAAAAACTATAATACCCTATCTTATGATTGGCATTTTATTGTTTAGGTTTAGTTAATTACTTCTGTATCATCATTATGTGAAGTAATATGACCAGTATTAGCTTTCTTATGAAAAAAACCTTGAGAAATAACATCTTCTAAGCTCCCCCATACTGCCTCCCGACACCTGCTTGTGGAGATTACACAACCCATTAACTCCATCTAAAACTCTAGGGGACAGTCCGGCTTCAGCCAAGCTCCTTAGAGTCCGTATTATGATAAAAACTGCCTTTGAACTTTTAAAGAGAGGTATTTTCTCTTCCTCTTCAGAAGAACGGTTACAAAGAAGCAGAGTACGGGCCACGCTCAAGTGCCAGACCATCACCAATGTGCCAATAAATCAAGTGATAAAAGACCGCTTAATGACGGGATAGGGGTGCTGATATGCAGAGTTTGCCCCGTGAATGGCCCTATTATGATTTAGCTCAGGTCCCCTGGCTATCCAAAGAGACTATATCTGCCATGTGACAGCAGTGTGAATGGAAGGATGAACAGGATTAGCTTCACAACTCATTAATCTGACTATCTTCTACTCACTTCACACTCATCAGAGGAGGAGGATTTCCCAACATGAGCATATAGAAGCAGATGCATGCATTACAACTACTCTTGTGGGCTTGTAAGGCTGTTCAATAGAAAGACGTAAACAATGAATAATCGGTCTATGGCTGACCTCCTGCCAATAAAGATTATTATTATAGCCTGACTGAGCACTGGAGTGTTTAGCCAGCATGCTAACAAGGCCTGGCTTGTATGCTACTCACATGCACACAGTTGACATCATACATCATCAAACATGGCAATTCTACAAGCCAGTTCATACTGCCATTTTGTCCTTGGGCAAAACACTTCACCAACGATGCCAATGTATGAATGTATTTGTGACTGTGGTGGTCAAAGAGGCCATAGGTGCAGTTAAATATGGCTGCAACATTAATGCCAGTCATTCCAAAGGCAATGGTGGCTATAGACCAGAGACTGTGGAGAGAAGATTAATGGATTCAGTTGCTAAGTGATTTGAGTAAGATTTGATAACAGTCCTTTATAATCATAATCCCGTATTATTATGAATGAAGAATTTGAGTTAATGTGTTGTACAATAATGCTCAATAAAATCAACGTTGACTAATCCGGATAGCACCAACGCAGCCACTATTCTAGAGAGTTCCTGTAAAAACATCTAAATCTTCCTGTTTAAAGGCCATCTCTCTTCAAAGCACTAAAACGATGCAGGTAAGGCTTTGCTATTGCTAACGTCCCAGTTATTACTCTGTCAAAGTCTGAATGTGGAACAAATAGATTCAGATAACTCAACATTCAGAGCCGAAAGCACCTGACCTGATGTATTTGACTAAAATACGCGTGCATATTACAGCACAGTCATTACAATGCCATTATACTCTGGTGAATAGCTTTCTACTTAATCTTATCATGAAACTGGCATCTGCATAGGAAATAAAGTTCAGACTGGCTATATTTAACAGTGACTATCATCCCACCAGCGTTTCACATGGCAGTAGAATTTCTAAGGCCGTTTTAAAGATAAGAAAGAAATTTAGAGCCGTGCTTAAAAGATGTGAAAGACCAGAGCGTGTAAAAATAAGTCTAACATTATTTCACTGCAGCATCACCAAAGCCTCCCAACATCACATATCAAACTAGAAAGCACTCAGGGAGTTCAGACCTCCGCCAAGGTAGCTCAATTCCCCAATGCACTCCTATAACCTGTTGCTGCCAAAGTCATCTTCTTACCAGATGACATTATTACTGTTGTTTCTGTGGTTTTGAAAACCTCTCATTGTATTAAGATGATTTGAATGATTTTGAATTGTTGTCATTAAGAGAAACAAAGAAAGAAGTCACAATTTTGCCATTTTTTCTGGAGGGGTGTCCAGTCCCACAGAAGATTCTATGTAGAAGTTTCTTTAGGAGTGCATATAGGGAAAATTACCTACCTAGGCGGAGGTCTGCACTGTTTCTAGTGTACAGTACAGACCAAAAGTTTGGACACACCTTCTCATTCAATGTGTTTCCTTTCTTTTCATGACTATTGACATTGTAGATTCACACTGAAGGCATCAAAACTATGAATTAACACATGTGGAAATATGTACTTAAC
>JAVQKC010022405.1:0-10964 GCA_036025475.1 Philypnodon macrostomus | reverse complement strand
ATTATTTCAGATAACAATATTTTTTAAACATGTTTTGGTCTGTTGTGTGAGATCTTTGTAGATAGATATATATATATATATATATATATATATATATATTTATCATGGTCAAAATAAAGTAAAAAACAACTTTTTAACTGATTTATTAATCCATAAATAGTCTGACAAAATGGCTTTTTAAGTTAATATCAGCCATATACACAGGCTTATACCGATATCAGTTAACCTTGTGAATATCAGTCAGAACCGATGTGAATCCTTGTTTAGACTTTAAGTATATGTTGGGAAAAAATGTGCCATGATTTTTGATAATAAGAATATATATATTTCAATAACAATCACAATCAATATTAGCATAAGATAAGCCAAGAATAAGATAACAAAATACAGAAATGGCATTAAAAATATATAATAAAACTAAGGTTATTTATTATTTCAGTAATAACTTCCATTAAATTGCTTATGTGTATGTTTTCCATAGGGAAGTACATGCAGATGATGAACATCCTGAAGCCCATTGCGTTTGATGTCATCCACTGTGTGTCGCAGCTCTTTGACTACTACCTGTACGCCGTCTACACCTTCTTTGGGCGCAACGACATGGTAAATCTCTTCACTTTTAAGCAAAATCTGGATCGGATATTGTATGCTTAACTCAACATATTAAATAAAACATACCGTATTTTCCGCACTATAGAGCGCACTGGATTATAAGGCGCACTGTCAATGAATGTTCTATTTTCAAACTTTTTTCATATATAAGGCGCACCGGACCATAAGGCGCATTAAGCGAAACAAAACAGTCAGACAAGTACCGGTATGTATAACTCTGTGACGCTCCTGACTCCCGGAGCTTTGTAGTTTACCTGTAGTCGTACCAAAACATTTTGACTGAGCGCCTTGAGCGCCGTGTGACACAAAATCGCTTGGTGGTCAGTAAGCACATCCAGAATTTATCCATATATAAGGCGCTCCGGATTATAAGGCGCACTGTTGGTTTTTGAGAGGCTTTTAAGTGCGCTTTTAAGTGCGCTTTTAAGTGCGCTTTTAAGTGCGCTTTTAAGTGCGCTTTTAAGTGCGCTTTTAAGTGCGCCTTATAGTGCGGAAAATACGGTACATGAAACAGGTCCATAACATTACATTGCATTTGACACATTACCATCACAGCTGTCACTAACTACTAACAACTCTAACTCTAAAAACTATCCTCTCTCATCTCTGCTTTGGGTTTTGCTCTGCACCCTGTGTGTTGTCAAATCCAGCCGTAAACAGACACACTGAGGAGGAGGTGAATGGATGGATGGTCAGTGTCACTAATGATGAGGAAAATAGAGGCTCATGTGGGAGCCTGGATGGAGAGCCTGGTTTGTCTGAATGGTGGGTGGATTCACTGTCTACATGTCATTAAACCACATTGCATCAACATGGGACTCCGGGACAGGATTGATACATCAAGGAAAGAAAGGGTTCACTCATTTGGAAATATGTGATAGAAGGAAGAATGGAAGGATCGAGGGAGGAGGAAGAGGCGGAGAATCCAAGCCCAGATGCTGGGTCGGTGGATCGGTAAATGAGGCCGATACCGGAGCCGATATCGTTTATTACAGTTATAATAACAATGAATTAGTTTTATACATCGCTTTTCTCAACACTCAAAGACGCTTTACATTACATTATTCATTCACTCTACAGTCACACCCGGTGGTGGTAAGCTACTTGTGCTCTGGGGCACACTGACAGAGGGGGTGGCTGCCAGTCCCTACAGCCCCTCCAACCACCACCACATTCATTCATTCATTCATAGGCAATGCGGATTAAGTGTCTTGGCCAGGGACACAATGACAGAGGGTGCTTGGACGAGGACTCGAACCACCGACCCTCTGGTTGAAGGGCGAGCACCTACCCACTGCACCACTTCTGCCCACAATTACACAGTTATATATAAAGTTCAACATTTTGTGGGTCTTAGTTACATTTTAGGTTTATTATTTCTGATAATACAAAGTTAGGGAAGAACTGTGTATGTCTTTTAGTTGTGTAGAGGACACTGTCACAGAACTGCAAGGGAATACTATTAGGTCACTTAATATTTACATGTATGCAGGTTATAGCTTTTACTAAAAAAACTGCATATTTCTCATTTAAGTAATCTGTTTTGACTTTATCCCCTGCAGATAATAAATTTATCATTATAAAGTGTTTTATGGAGCACTGCATGTCCCTCTGCACAGACAGGGCTCCACTGTCTGCACTGATGCAAATGGTAATTATTACAGCAGTCCCATCAAACAGGCTTTATTATGCATTTTACTGTACTCCTGCTGACATTATGAATAGGACACATGAGGGAACATATATGGTTTTTCATATTCAGATTATTGTGAACAATATATGATGCATGTAGAGGTGTTTAAATGCAACTAGTAAAAAGATAAAATTGCAAATAAAAAATCTTTGAAAGATGTTTTGAACTTCATTACATCATAGCAGGGTCAGCCTGCTATGATTTAATGAAGTTCATCTGTCCTAATTATTATTTGACTTTAGTCCCTCCTCTGGCCTCTACAGACCACAAATTACATCAGTGTTTCTCAAACTGTGGTCTGGAGACCGGTAGTGGTCCGTGGCAGCCTCTAAGTGGTCTGCAGAAAGATGTCACAAAGAAATCAGATTTTATTCAGTGTTTCTCAACTCACCACAAGACTCTCTGAGCAATTAATGAGCACAGATAAGTTCACTTCTAATTTGAAAACTAGGCAAATCCAGCCTTAATTGAGACTGTAGCCTTGTGTCTGACACTACACAAACATCAGGCTCCAAGTCTCAGGGGTCTGGTGGTCCACGATTGTTTTCTCTAATTCAAAGTGGTGCTTGGATTGAAAGGGTTGAGTGAGAAACACTACTTTACATCATGTTACATCATTTAAAGGCCCTATATTCTGCAAAATCGACCTTTTTGAGCTTTTAACCATATTCTAATGTTGTTTCTATCTCAAACGTATACCCAAGTTGTGTTTTGTTTCATTCACACTTGTTTGAGTAATTAATTATGTTGAGTTGTAGTCCCTCCAACAGCTGAAAACGGATTGACCAATCGGGCAAACCACAAAGTGCTCCTGACTGCTCGTGCACCCAGAGAAGCATTGTTGCCCACCAACCACCAACTTATGTGATTGGAGTGTGTTTGGCTGTGAGGCTGTCAAGGCTTTGTTTATATCCCAGAATAGAGTCCAAGTGGGAGCTCCACAGAACAGCTTGTATTAGATAAATATTGTGTGTTTGATGTTGCAAAACGTAAAATGGGATAGACTGTGAAATGTGCAAATAATAAAATATCAGACCTGTGTATGTGCCTGTGTATTGACAGATGTATATTGTATGTGCTAGCCCTGGTACTATTGACTGATCTAATGCAAAGAAACGTGATAGAGCAGAAAGTTAAAGTGTGAGCGCTCAGAGATGACCTTGGTGAATACAGGAAACTGAAGCTTCAGAAGAAAGACAAATTGTTGCTTCGAGAAATAGTGCAGTGAGCATGAGATTTATGGACATGGAGTGTGCATGTGAATATGGGCATGCATGTCTAGTGGGGCTCTGGGCACAGTGCTGAGGCTGGGTATTGATTGACAGAGTGAAAAAACACTGGCTCCCACACATAACAGTATATACAGCAGCAGACTGGTCGAGTGGGAAGGGTCAACCGGAGAGCTTGCAATGCCTCTGAACACTGAACATGATATCACTGCTCCACACTTTAGTCTGATGATATCTGCCAGATAGATTTTTATTTTCTGAGTTTTATACATAACTTAAAATCAAATATGCACCAATGTTATGGCATGAGAGATTATTTCCCCAGTTTCATTCAACTTTTTTAATCCACCTAAAATGGTGGATTATGTGGTCATAGTCTTTATTATTCTTTGGGAGGTGATATAGTCCATGCATTTGTTATAAATGCTTTAAGTAGAGCACTGCCTGCACACTACATGTGCCAATTCATTAGGGTTACTAAAGTACACAGAGCTGGTTCTGCATGTGAACATTCATTTACACTGGAAAAACAAAGATAAAGGGTTAATAAAGACACTTCTAATTCTAGGTTAATCACAATGACACCCTCTTACAGCGATTGTCAGTCTATTCTACAAAGTATCTAGAACAACTCGCTGACGAGACCAATTTCGCTTTACCAAAAGTCCCCTTTGGTTGAATCTGTTCTGGCTGGTTTTGACACAGAAAAGTGGAAAGATATCTTTTAGTTAAATCATATAAAGTCAGATGCAAAGGGCTGCAAACAATTCCTCTGAGGGTCACATTTGGCCACCGGGCCATAGTTTGGACACCCCTGGTCTAGAAGCTTTTCAGCACTTGACAATACACCGTAAAAGCCAATAGTTCATCTTTTTAAAATAACTTAGTTGTACTCAATTCTGCTAAAGGGTTAATGAATTATTTTAAATGTCTTAAATTTGATCAAATACAAATCTATCAGTGTACTTATTTGGAGCAATTGGTTTCCCCAATTCATTTGTGTCAGGTACAAGACAAAACCGGCCTCATTACGTAAGATGTAATCAAATTTAACACATTTTGTAATAATTTGTTACATTTTAGGAAAGTTATTATGTGTTAAACTTTGGCAACATTTTGAAATAACTTTCTCAAAATGTAACAGTCTGTGCTAAAAATGTATTGCATAGGGTTAGTTTATTACAAAATGCGTCAGTTTGTGAAAGATGAAAATGTGAAAGAAGGGAAGTTGAGAGTCTTACCTGGATACTGGGCAGCTCCTGAGGTGGAACAGAGAGAAGGTGCAGAGGGAAGAGGAGAAATAGCAGGTGGTTAGCATTCGCAGGTTCACACACATGCTGTTCAACACAAGAGGAGATGCCAATACATTCAAGAATATATGCAAGAAGAAACATCAAGGATTTACAGTAATTGTAGGGCAATAATAAGATCATGCATTCAATTGAAGAAAACAAATGTACCAGTAAATATTCATTCCATTTGAATAATTGTGGTTTTATTTATCGCCTTTCTCGTCAAGACACAGATTCATTCACTCACTCCACAGTCACACACTGGTGGTGCTACTAGTCCTACTAGCCACAGCTACCTTGGGAAGTCTGACAGAAGAGTGGCTGCCATTCTGCGGCTACGGCCCCTATGACCACCACCAAACACCAATCACAGAACCATACTCATTCAGAACACTTTTGCACTGTGGCAGCATCAGGATCCAGCTCCTCAGTAACCTTTCATTACAAAAACATCTCCTCTTGAACTTTCTGACAAATTCCAATCAGCTGTGATAGTCTACTGACCATCATCCAGAGCTGAGGAGCAGCAGTGATGTGGAAAGGGTGTGGAGAAAAGATAGAAGAGGCAGTGGGGGTCTGTAGAGCCACATCATGTATTAATTCTGCATTATGTAATAATCTGCCAAAATGTAATAAAATGTTCACCTCATTATGTAATAAAATCACATTTTTTTTAATAAATTGCCACAATAAATCGATACAACGCATTATTTAATAATGTTGTTACATTTTGTGTAAGTTATTACAAAATGTGGCTGAAGAACTTTTGCATTTTGTAATAATTTTAAAAATAAATGTAACTTATTACAAAATGAGATCTAATTTATTGCACTTTGAATTGGGTCAGTTTATTACAAAATGCAAAGGTTTATTACAAAATGTGGTTTTATTACACAATGAAGAGACATTTTTATTACATTTTGGCAGTTTATTACATAATGCTGTTCTACAGGGTCTTTGAGTGAGGAAGAGTGAAGACCAAATCAGAGCATGTTGAAAGATCTTCAGCTACATCCCCATGTATCACATTTGAGAGCTAATTAAATACAGTAGGCCTAAATGTGTTAAAAAAAACACTGGCTCAGTCCTTGTTTTTCTAAGATATATTCTTTATTTTTATTGATAGGACAGTAGTGTAACAGGGAACCAATCTTCCAGTTGGGTCCCCGGGCACTGCACTGTGGATGTCCACTGCTCCTGACATGTTGCCCCAGTGGCATCGAGGGGTGGGTCAAATGTAGAGGACACATTTCCCTACGGGGCAATAAAGTGTAACCTTAACCAGAGAGAAGAGTGGGGAGAGACATTCGGCTAACTGTCCTGAGCCGTATTCAAACTCCCCTGCCAATGGGCATTTCAATCTCTGAATATGGGCCACACATTCTACTATCTGAGCTAAACCATGGCCCAGGTTCTGTCCTTGTTATCCAACACAGTAGCAATATTGTAGACACAATCTAATGAATGAAATTAAATGTTCATGTGCACACAATTCAGAATATAATTATCTGTGTGTCCCTTTTTTGGAGTGCTTCAAAAACCTCACATTCGGGCCTTTATGTTATAGCTCTAACCACTCAGTGTTTACAGTGGTTTAGTGACCCAAGAGGACCCCCAGAGCTGAGGTTAAAGACATTGAACACATGTATTAAACATGAGTGACTGTGGACAGAGCTGTGGACCACTGCAGAGATGATAGTGACTCTCACCAGGCCTCAGCTGTGTTCATATAACTCTACACTCATGTCTGTGTCACAGAGAGGGAGTCAGAATAAACACTTCTATTGGACTGCACTGTACCACTGAGACTAACTCCAGAGACAGCTTATTAAAAGGGATGTAGGCATAGATTGAGTCAGTTAGGGTAAGTTCTACCAATGCAAGTAAACAAAATCCACCAAAATCAATAGCTGGTGGGTAGTAACCTTGAGCTGTGAGCTGGACTCACAAGATTTAAACTTTTACAAACTTGTAAAAATACATCTTGCACCGCTCCCGCTGAAACGTTTGGCCTCAACACCAATGGTAGTGCGAACCAATAGTGTGGCAGTATTGCCGTGAGTGGGCGGGTTTTAGGTTTGCCGCCAACAATGAAAAACATAATGTATGCTGCTATAGCTTTAGACAAACATTAACACTATTTTATTAGAAATTGCTTTGCACTAAAACAGTGGTCTCAAGATGGAACTTTAGCCAATCACGTTCAAATATGCTCTCCTCTTTCCAGTCATTCTCTAAGGGGGCCATTCCAGATTGATACTAATGTGTAGAACCTGACATGGGGGGCACACATTATCAATGTTGCTTTTGCCTGGTTGAGTGGTTAGAGCGTATCTGAGCAACTATGAGATTTATATGGTGTGCACCCTGGTCAATGTCATGTTGAGATTAGTTCACTAATCCTAATTTGCCTCTTAATCCTAAACACAAAAGGTAATGTATTGGTCTGACAGCAACAGTGTGTTTATCAATTCTGTGATCAGCGGCCCAAGGACCATGAAATTAAACATGATAATTGTGGCACATTCAAAAGTAATTATCAATAGCAGCAGCACATTGTGTGACCGTTACAGCCGTCAGTGGTAAATCAGGTGTGGAGAATGGAACAGTAGTCTGTCTTACCTGGAGATAATGAGAATATAGTCATAGAGTTACAGTGACATGGAAACTGCAATTGCTCTCCCATAATACACTCATTCATGCCAGATACTTGTATATGGAATGTACAAGATTTGGCATAGATGTCCTTAAAATGGTACATAACCCATGAAATACTGCTCTTGGAAAATTGTGTTATAAGTGCACAAGTCCAACATTCTTACCAATAAGCTATTATTTAAAACAGAAAAATCCGAAAAATCACAACGATCCATACATGTTTTTATTTTTATTTTTTAAAATTGTGGAAGATATAAATGTTTGAAATTGATGAATTCTTGACCTTGACCTTTGTTTTGATCACGTGAGCCCATTGACTTTGATATTGATTTTTATTTTTAATATATTCATTTTTGGAGCATGCTCAAAAGTAATATCAATAAAGAGGCATTTTTATTTTGTATTTTTTTTGTTTTTGGAAGTTTTTTGTTTGAAAGCTGCAGAAAAACGGCAGGGGAAAAAAATTTAATAAACCACCTCCAGAACTAGAACTAGTGTTTTGTGGAGATCCCACTTGGACTCAATGAGAAACAGTCTGATTTGTCACATATCTCACCTGTCCCTGTGTCAATACCAAAACATTTGTGCTGATTTTCCACAAAATAAACTTCAACCATTTTTTACTTCTCCTGGGATATAAACAAAGCCTTGACACCCTCACAGCTGAACACACATCTTCTCCAATCAGATATGTTGTTGAATGGTGGCGGCAACAAGGCTTCTCTGGGTGTGTTTGTTGACAATGGTTTGCCAATTTACAATATCACTTATAGGGTCAATCTGTTTTTAGCTCTTGAAGGGGACTATAGCTCAACATAAAGGATTACTCAAACATGCCCGTATGAAACAAAACACAACTTTTGTATGTGTTTGAGGCAGAAACAGCATTAAAACATTGTTAAAAGCTCAGAAAAGTCTATTTTGCAGAAAATAGGACATTTAAAGCATTATCTTCACCTGTATCACATAATTAGAATTCTTACCAATCATCCAGACCAAAGTATATCGTGTTATTAGTAAAAACAACACTGAGAGTAAATGGTGTGTTTCCACTGTGGCTATACTATATAGATGGTACTAAGAAAAGCCCCAGTATCTAAGTTTGCTGACCCTTCTAATCAATATCACACATGACCATGAGCTACATAAAAACAACACCAGGACAGTTCAAAGGTAATACAGGTAGTAAAAGTATCTACATTAACATGATGTCAGTCTGCAAGCGTGTTCATCAAAAGTATTTTACAGCACTGAGTTTGGAGAAGGAGAGAGCGGACCAATAAGATGGGAAAAAACAGGGGTCAAATCTGAACAGGCCATGCAATTATTGGATCAAATTTTACCGCTGCATTAAAAGCCGACATTTTTCTTATACTATACTATATTCAGAGACAGAAATGCAGAGAAAATTACTCCCATTTTCATTCTTTGCAAATGTTATCTAATCACACCCTCAGACTGTGAAGGTGGCACATATGTTCTCAGCGTTCACTGTTCTGCATATGTTAACAAGGTGAACATTATTATTATCAGTAGTAGATTTTTGTATAAATGTGAAGCCAATAGCAAACATAATCACTGAGCAAAAATGTGTTCTGCTAACCTGCCTATTGAACAACATACTGCAGGTTTTATGTATGAGATGGCACTGTTTCTTCACAGCAAGAAGGTCTCGGGTTCAAGTGCTGGACAAAGCAGCATGGCCTTGATGTCTGGCGTTCCCCCATGAAAATAAATTGACTAATCCTCCAGCTAGATAACGTGGCGAGGCCATGACTTTTTTCCCTATTCTGTACAAAGATGTACAAAGATGGGCAACAAAACACACACCACTATGTCTCATAAAGGGCAGGGTGATTGGTCTGTCCACAAAATTGATTGAGTAATTATTCACTTTGAGCAAGGAACCAGACCCCCAATGTTTTTAAAAACGTAGGCCGGGCTGGTATACCAGGCTACCAGCTAGGTTCATCCTGACCAAGATCCTGGCTCAAGATCACTCACTGCTACCAGGTTACCCACAGTGACAGGAATGGGTCAAATGCAGATTACAAATGTCCCTACGATGACATTAATGTGTACCTTTGTTGTTACATAATCACAACCCGATTGACATAAATAGGCTTTCTTACCACAAACCTATGTGAAATAGTGTATCCTAACCAAAATCATATGGCAGTCAACCCCTCATTTCCATAATGTCTACCTGAAAAACTTTCTTTCCAGAGGGATGAACAGCATGTGTCCCTGAAACCCTGCAGTATAATGTCCAGTCTGATAGAATGGTGATGGAGGTGAATAGGGCTCTGAGCTGTATATCCTGCTGTGTCAAACTATAAGCTAAACTGAGGGCCATTATTTCTGCCCAGCTCAGACACAGACTAATGCTGTTATTCTGGAGGTCACTGTCAATCACTGTACAAAAAGGTGGCCATTACGGTGCACAGTGGAAGGAGCTATTTTAGACTCAAATTCAAAAACTCCTGGAATATGCCCCGACATTTCTATTATGTTCAATATGAGATTAGTAAACTAGTCAACAATTCTTAGTGTGAGACAGAATGAATAAATATATTTCAGACGTCCCACTGTGTGTACAAGCTAAACAAGGAACGGAGCTTATTTATCGTTGCTAAAGCTGTTTCATGGAGCTAGCTTGCTCTCAAATGATTGCCGGGCCAATGACTAAATTACCAATCCTGAATTTACTTAATCATCCGCCTTTGTCTGAAGTGTCCCGTGTATGTCAAAGCGATGACATTCAGAGACAAAGCAGTGATTACTGAGAAAAGGTTAGAACAGATTGCATCGTCAGATTCTGAGTCACCTACTGCTCAGTACACAGACTAAAAACTGTTTGCTATGGTAGACCTTTAGTTCATGTTTATTTCACAAAATTGATTTGAATTAGCGTCAACAATTGCTGCCAACAGAGTAGACGGAAAACAAACTCTTGTAGCCAGAGGTGGGAGCTTTTCCTTGACCATATGCATGTTATCAAATTGAGTTTTCTAGTGACCAACAGAGACCAGGGTTGCCAGATGCTCAAAACCCAATTAACGTACAGACAGCCCGAAGTGAGCGTATTTTGATGAAAAATATTGTACAAATAAAAAAAAAAAACAAGCCATATCAAAGCCCCACACCCACTAACAGAATGTATAATGCCTGCATTGACCTGACACTGGTTTGATGCCCCTGCTGCACCCACACATATTGCACCAAGTCCACGTCTTTTTCGTTCATCAGCCCCGTTAATGATTTGGGTTTTGTTCTCTGGACAAACACTTTGGTGAAGTTATGTTAATAAACCACACAGCTTTAAGTTTCATTTTCCCAAATGTAAACAAATGTGCCTTCATTATCTGGTAACAGGGACAGTGTGTCTACATGAGGGTGTATTACAGACCCAGGATCAGAAGAGTGAGTCACAGGAGAGCATTACTGAATGCTGAGGTTAGGTCTGACTCCAGATCAGAT
>JAVQKC010022394.1:0-27286 GCA_036025475.1 Philypnodon macrostomus | reverse complement strand
TGAAACTTGGTACAGTGATTCTCCACAGTGTACCCAACATAAAATATTATTATGACCCCACCCTACAACAAACAGGAAGTCGGCCATTTTGAATTGAATTTGGGAGGTCAGGTATATTTAACAGCCTCTAACTTGCACATACTTTGCCCGATTAGGCTCAAACCTGAACACATCTGACCAATATGATGCCAGTTACCTCTATAGGAAGTTTTAGAGAAATTAACAAAATTTGGTCAAAAACTTGGCAAATAAACCCTTCCCATGTTTGTCATGGTTTGGGGGTGGGGCCTCTTAATTGCTCGTTAACAATAGAAATCATACAACGTCTGATTAAGGTGCCCGTTGGTGCCATAGCATTTGTGGCAGACGTATGGGGGGCCTTTCATCGATATACACCTTGCTGTTGGGTACGACAGCTTAGGCCTAGTTTTAAATTGCAACTACTTACCTCTTTATACAACTAATAAAATACAGGAATTCCAATGCATGTGAAGCCCAACACCTCTGGTCAGATTTTGAAGTAGATTGCTTGTGTCAGTCCTGCTTTGAGACCATTACAATGACAGTCTGGCCCAATGAATCTGCATGTGACCTCAGAGACTCCCTCCCCAGTCTGTGGACAACTCCACTCTGGAGCATCCCAGGACTTCAACCCTCCAAGACCTCTGTCACTCTCAGCAATGCTGGTTTAGATGGATGTCACCCCAGACGCTTGAGCTTTTGTAAAATCTAACTGATGAAGACCTCTGGGTAATTTGCTTTGGTTGTGTGTGATGTTATGAAGTGTGGCAGTTCAATGAGCTGTTTGACAAGCAGAGGATCTGCAAGGAAAACTAGGACAATCATGCAGGTTTATGGAAGGATAGCATGTGAGAAATTTTTGAGTGGTGTCGTGGAGAGACTTTCTCACTTTCATAACAATCTTCTGACCTTATTTTATTTTTTACTATAGACCCAGATTCCTAACTGTTTTTCCTCCAAATTTAGCCTGTTTTCAATCATTTTGGCTAGCTCAAATATCTCAAAATGTCTCCATTGTTGGCCTTTTCTTAGATTTCTCTATTTAATATCAGAATTCATTATTTTGTTATTATTGACTGTATATATTTTTTGGTTTTAGTCCATCACCTCAATTCAGAATTTGAGGCAGATTCCACTTGATTCTGGTGATATCACGCATTACTTTTTATAACTGTCGTGCTTTTGATACATGTCACATTAGACTGTCACACTCTTCTTCACACCAACCACTGAAGAACTCTGGGTAATCTGCTCCAACCCCCACGTGATGCTCCTCCACCGCTTCAATGGGCTATTTGACGACCAGAGAAAACCAAAAAAAGTAGGCCAATCACGCAAGGTTTTGGGAAAATTGCATGCGAGCCGCTGATAGAAGTGTGGCATTAAACTGACAGAGCGGAGAGACCGGGTAACTCAGCGGGGGTTAGGGGGAGATTAGGGATATGAAAGTGGCTCAGAAGTTTCTCATATAGACTGCTGAATGTTTTAAACCGGATATTTTTTGACCAGTGGGAATTTCTCTAAAGTGAGGTCAACGGGGAATTGATTTCATTGGAACAGCAGATTCTTATTTTAACTTTTTAATGAAATATTTAGCAGTGACTTTAAGAATTTATATCCACATAAACAGCAGCTGGGCAAAGCAAACACTTCCAGAATACATGGATTTACTGTATGAAGGATTGCTATAAGAGCGCTCTGTACAGTGCTAATAAGAGGATTATTCAAATGAATGTCATATAGGGGCATACCTTGGAGCTGTTCAATCAGAGTCCATGCCATTCGAGAACCTTGGGCGTCAAACACTACGTGACCCTGAAAGAACAAGGCAGAATTTCAATGTTTTAACAGCCTCCTATTACTCTAGCTTTCACATTTTATTACATGGGCTTTAGCAGAGTGTGACTGCCTATTCATTTACCTGTTCTGTGCAATTTACAACAATTGGGCTTTTTCATTCATTTTCTTTCGCATAGTTTTATTCGACTTTCTGATTTTCTGTTAGGAATTGCAAGCGACTGTTCCCCTAGCCCAGCAACTGTGGGCCTTAGGCAACTGGATAATGAGCAGTTAGTCGCAGGGTTGACAGAGAGACATACAGAAACATACCCATCATGATGAAGAAAGGAGGAACTGAAGCAACTTCTGACATGGAACCACTTGGACTTAAAGGAGCAGTAACAATAAACTACTTTTGAAGAAATGTGATTGCTGATGGGATTTCAGATAGGATTGAAAATATGTTTTAATGGGAGGAGATCCAGCCCCATTCATTTCACTAAAAAGTGAATGGGGCATGGCTGGTCAGAATAAATACTGTAAATAAATGATGTAATGTTGACTAAGTGGATAGCTAGCATGCTCCCTGTAGCAATGAGTAATTTATGTCCCGCAATAGCATATTCAAACAGCTAGAAATCTTCAGGGTGTACTTCAACACCCTTCATAAACCCTAGACTTGGTCAGTTGTGTTTCTAGGCTAACTTTACCTCAAGTTAGAGACTGACATCTAGCATTTTGCTGTAAGAAATTTGAAATAAACAGTAAACCAAATTTTCTACTCACCGACACTCCCTCAAAAGAGCTGGTGTTGAGCGCTCTGTAGATTTCAGCTGTGATTTCCCTGTTGTTGTAGTTGAAGTCCTCCAGCCTGTAGCCCTTAGCCTTCAGGGGTCCCACAGTCTTGTTGAGGGCCAAAGCCAGGGCCCACACCGCATCATAAGCCAGCGGGGCCTCCTGGAAACCTCCGGTCTCCTCTGGGTTCTTCCCTCCCAGTTTGGACATGAGCTGGTCCAGGAACTCTTGTGAGGTCTACAGAAAAAAAAAACACAGAGTAATTAAATATTGATGAGCAGTATATGGCTCTATTTCATACCCCCTATATATCATGTTGTCACTCATAATCATTCACTGCAGGAAGATGGTAGAACTTCATAAATAACTCAAAGCTTGTCTTCCCTCTCAGAGCCCTACAACAAAATATGAAATATTAACGCCTTTTTTCAGGACTCCAAGTACCTGTTGGAACATATCAATATTTATGACCGTACGGAATGCTGTCAGTCACTTTATCTTTCCCGAGGCGCTGTAAATATAAACTTTTAGAAAAATCTGCTGCATTATACAGCGTGTTGGTAAATGGTCAAATACGGGATTTTTGTTGTTTTGCTGTGTAAGACTAGTATTCACTGTGTAATCTATCCTAAATACAATCAGTCATCCCCATATCTAAGCAGCTGCAGAGATGGTATTGCTGCTGAGGTGGAGATGGAGGAGAGTGAGATTGTTCTGTTTCTGAGGTGGTGATGAAGGACAGTAAAGGGTTCTGCCACTGAGGTGGTAATGAGTTAGGGGAGAATGAGATGTTTCTGCTGCTGAGGCAGTGATGGGGGAGAGTGAGATGTTTCTGCTGTTGAGGCAGTGATGGGGGAGAGTGAGATGTTTCTGCTGCTGAGGCAGTGATGGGGGAGAGTGAGCTGTTTCTGCTGCTGAGGCAGTGATGGAGGAGAGTGAGATGTTTCTGCTGCTGAGGTGGTGATGGAGGAGAGAGAGATGTTTCTGCTGCTGAGGTGGTGATGGAGGAGAGTGAGATGGTTCTGAAGAGGGGATGGCTTCAGCTTCATCACATCTCGTCTGGATTGAACACTCATTGCTCGTACCCTCACTTTAATCACACCTTTTTCTTTCATCTAAACGTTTCCGATGCATTTACCTTTCATTACGAACCTTCATGGTGGGTTCAGGAGTTTTTCCAGCCAATTAGCTTAATTAGCGCACACTAAAGACGTTAAACAATTGTCCTGAGTGTGTGGGAGCGGGGGGAAAAGGCTTTGTAGTGGCGCTGCATAATGATGCATGATGGCTGCTTTATTTAGGTGCTCCCGGCCCAACAGACAGCTGCTCACCACCACCTGCAGCTGTTCACAAAGGAGAACGGAGAAGGACGGAGTCGTGCCAAGCCTTGTTATGATTCTGTCAAGCGTTTTGGAACAACGGGAGGAAGAGGAGCTCCACCTGTGGCTCTCTATCTGCAGACAGCTTTTATGGACTATTCATTTAAACTCAGGCTGATGTGCAATTGAATATACTGCTGCTAAAAACGGTCTAACAACAATGCAAAATGAGATGCTTTGTTGAGTGATATAACTTTGACGGCTTCATTCTGTAATATAATAGTTAAAAGTTGAATGCATATTTTTGTCATTTAGGTGATATCTAGCAGCATAAATGCAAAATGGAAGTGGCAAAAAACCTGAAAATATGGAGCGTGAGGTGGTTCTGCTGTTGAGGTGGTGATGGGGGTGAGATATAATTTGACAAAAAAGTGCTGAAGTTCAAAGCTAGGTATCATAATGAAGAACTTTCACTTTGATGGTGTATACCAGTAATTGATTATCTACTGGGATTTTTTGCATACAATCATGTCTAGGGTTTACTGAGGATGGCATAAAAAAGATACAACATATATATCTGTAGGCAAAAATACATTGTTGAAACCTAAGATCAGAGACTGGTTTAAGATAAGTGAACAGTAACATTAGCTAAGATAACCACTTGTTACAACCAGATCTAATAGACTATTTCTGAATGCCTAGTGTACAAAACAGATCTCGATCGTATACAGCTAATGTTTAGATAATGTATATGTGCTTCTGCTCACGTTAACTCCACTTTTCTCCACAACCTGCTACTTTAAATTCAGATGTCTTTGTCAGGTATAGTATGGGACACCCATGGGCTAAAAGTCACTGTGTCTAATAATAATGTGCTACAGCTTTCTGAAAAGTTCCCAAGCTCCATACGGCACATGCATCGCAGACATGACAGTGTACAGTGTGGGCTCCGCGGCTGTCAGCTCCCCACACCTCAACCTGAAGTCAAGATAATTACCACCTCCGCCTCACACACATAGATCTTGCCATTTAATTACACAGGGCTATAGCTTATAAAGCTCTGCAATCTGTCATTGCACCACAGAAAATTGTATGTAACACAGTATTATATTTAAAGAATGTGGCCTTTGTGTAGAATTTAAAGAATAACTAAGTGACATTTGTGCCCTCTGAAGAAAGGAACAGGCATCTTCAGGACATGTACTGTGGGATACTGTTAGCAGAAGGTGGGCGATAGATAGAGTCATGTATATATGGGCTGCACAGCTTGTGTAAATGCCAAAAGAACTAGAAAAGGTTATTGTAGGACTGTTTTGTCTGGCATTATATAGGGACTGTTTAGTAACATAGAAGCATCTGGGATAATACTGTTAGTACCACAGCAAATGTATACCCTTGAACTTTGCAGAAGGGTGTACATTTCCTGTAATCAATTGTATAGTTCTATGTTCTTCATATTTTCCACTTGATTTTATTAACCAGCCTACCAACAGCACTTTATAGTACCACACCACAGTCAGTCACCACATTATCTCTTTTTAACAAGCTCAATAACAAAAGTTTTTTTTTTTACCCAAAGAACTCCATCCAGAGGTTTAGCAGAAGATAAAAGGCACAGACAGAGCATATTTGTGTCCGTATGTCAGTGTGTGTGCTCGAGCCAGAGTCACGTCACCACAGCTCTTTGATCAACGCCAGGCTGCTGCTGCGTATCAAGAGCCTCCAGAACCATGGCCAAACTCCTGACAACAGGCCAATACTGACAACTCAAAAAAACTTCAGCTGAGTAGTTAAGGTGTCTTGAGATTTACTACATTCTTCCTATATGACTGGATGTGCAGAAAAGTTCAAACTGTTGATAGAATGAAGCAAAGTTAAATGCATATATTATGTGAGTGCTAATTAATTGTACAATAAGGGTAATACTAGCTTAAATAAAAGGTAAAGCATCAATTATTGTATGTAATTTTTAAAACAAGACCTATATTATACATTTTGTATAATCTACGCATCCTATATTCTTTGCCACTTTTTTGTGAGCTCAGGAAACCCTGTATAAATTATACCATACATCATTTTCTTTATAAGTCATTACAGCATGAGTCCAAGACAAGTCTCCCTAAGGGGACAATAAAGTGTATCATATTGTATCGTATACAGAACCTTTGAAAAACGCTTTTTTCCCCCTAGTTTCTGGCCAAATGGAAGCTGCTCTACTTTTCTCTATAGCACCAGTGGTAGTATTTAACTAAAAGAAAAAACACAATAATTGTTTTCAAAACATGTATACCGTGCAATACTTCAGAAGTGAAAATTGGTTTAAAATGCTAAAAAGTCACTTTTTCAAACTTAATCTAGACTAGATACTACAAAAGGTGCATACATCACCACAATATCAGATAAAAGAGAGAGAGTGTCTCTTGTATTGCTGGCTGTGTCTGCCTTCACTTAGGTTGGACTAACTCTCTTTTTATTGAGGTTTTTGTGCCTTTTATTTCTGAAAGTAGAATGATGACTATAAAAACTTGAATCCATTTCTTTCTGTTTTGTTTACATTTACGTTTGATGTCTGACAAGATGAAGAATTACATTGGAATCGTCTCTATTGTGGGACTGATCTGTCAAGCAAATCAAAACACGCTCCATTTTCTTCGCTTTGCGCAGCCTCGGAAAAAACTAAACTGTCAATAAAGTATGAAATCATAGTAAATCAAAATGAGGAATGTCTCTATATCCTCTGCACCCTGGTGTTAGAACAGAATACACACAGGCACAAATTGCCAGGCTCATTAGTTTGGTGGATCAATAGAAAGCTGACAGGTAGACCGCAGAACATCGACGTGGAGAAAAGAGGATCTGAGTTTGTAATTAGAAGAACTGGAGCTCCAGAAGAGGCTGTTTCTGTTCAAATCCACTGCCTTTAATATAAACTACAGACTAATTGCAACTTCGAGGGCATATATTCTAAACCCTGCCCACTGTTTCTTGCAGAGAGCTGTGTTTTGGCCAGTGCTTTAAATTTAAAAGTGGGAGCAAAAGAAAAACAGAGAAAGTGTGCAGAGTTGTTTTAACACAGTCTTTGCAAGGAAGCACCAAGTGTGAAGCAGACAATTTCCTACCATTTTCAAATGTGTGAGACTTTGAATGAGAAAGTCTGTCCAAAATGAATTATTGCAGCCTCTTTTGTGCATCTACAGTCTAAAGACACAATGCATGCTAATATAAAAGGTCCCCCCTTGTTCTCCCACCTCTGACTGTATCCTGTAGCACAGACCATTAGCAGCAGTGCCCAGCAGCAGTCTCTGTTGCCTAGGTATTCCGGGTCAAATCTGTAGCTCTGATTGGTCGCTCAGCTCTGATGTCCCGCCCACTGGTGTCTATTTTGGGCCATGGGCTGCTGTGTGTCTATAGTGTATGCTTTGAACAGCCGGATGTGTTGTGCGTCACAGACTGTCTGCTAAAACACCCACCACACATCTGATTCACACACACCTTCTCCTTATGTTGACATGTTTTAATCACTTCTTGCACCTACTGCTACTTTTATGCATTATTGCCTCACAGTGATTACCTGTCATCAAACTCTGGCATTAAAACTCCAGCTAGTCATATAATTATTTACCAGTTAGAGTTAATTGTAAAAACACAATCAGAAAGTGGTCTCATAAAATACATTTTTGAGTTCAGATATTTTGGTCTGCATTTTGATTGAGTTTTTCAGTTTGTGTTCTAATTCTCTTATCCTTTCCTTACCACCTGCTCCCCCAACAAGAATGAAATGTGGAGTGGTTGTGGGAGTTGGCAGTTTATCCCGTTAAGAGTTGATCTATTACTTCCATCATTAAATACTCCAAATACTACTACTAGTTCCTGCAGTAATATATGGGCCCCCTGTGCACTGATGAGAACCTGAGGCTATGCGTTTCCATTATCAGAGTCCCAAGAAAGTAGCTGTCTAAAGATAAATATATTTATTGAAGTGAAAACTGTGATTAAACAGAGGCACCATGACTCATTTTGTTTAACTTAATGATTGTACAATGAGGTGGCAATCATAATATTGAAGCGTTTCATACTTTGCAAATCACATTAAGTAGCAGTGTTGAACCACATATTAACTCTGACATGTTGGTGCCACTACTGTGAACAGTGGATGAGCAAACTATTTTTTTCCCAATTACTATAAGCATTTTTAACGAGTCAAGCCCAAGTCTTACTAGATTGGAGGCTCCTCTGACAGTCTCAGGGTTGAGCATGACGATCTCCGTGGTCACGTGACCCTGCACGGCCTCGGTCATCTGCTCCACGGTGCAGTTAATGGCTGGGTCTTTGATTTTGAACCAGTTGTCTGCGTACCAGCCAATCAGGAACCACACGTACTTCTTTCCAAAGAGTTTCTCCTTGTACACCTGCAGCAGGACAAATGAAGAGGAGTGAGCATCTGCATCAGAGAGGATCTTTACCACACACGTTATTATAACATCAGAGACACTCATTTAAACAGCAACATGAATTACTACAGAGTCCAGGAAGACACAATTATTGTAGTGAATATTGTGGGCCAATTATCTAGTGGTTATATGTAAACATTTGAGATACATTGTAGAGTAATTAATGTCAGTCAAAGTGAGCTTTTATTTTGGGACTTAAATTGTTGATTGACCACTTTAGGTACTGCTTTTTGTTGTTTTGGCTGTTGGCCACCTCTGTAGCCACAGCTGCCTTAGGACAGACTGACAGAGACTGGCAACCAAGATGCTCCAATAGCCCCTCCAACTACCACTACACACACCACACTATGACAAATTCAATTCATAGGCAAATTGTGTGAAGGGTCTTGCCTAAGGACACAGTGGCCGTATGAACGAGTGTATTTGTATCAAAGCAGCCTCCACTTTTACAGACTAAGGCAACATTTCAGGTTACATTTGCCCAACGTTACACCATAATGATCTTAATAATAATTCAGTAAAATACTGATATGAAAAACTGCTTTATGACTGCTTCCATTAACTCTACCGACCTGACAGCACCAGAGCAACAGAAAACTACTTAAATGTGCTGTTCATTTAAATCCTGCTCACTCACCATAAAATGATGAGAAGTCAGAGTAATTACCTCACAGAAGACCTTCCTGGCCTCCGTCTCATAGAAGAGGCCCACTATGATCCGAGCATCCTGGCGCTGGGAAAAGAAACGGGATAAAAAAAATCAAATTGGAGTTACAAAGAAGAGAAAGAGAGTGGAAGCCCAGCGGGACACTTCCTCTCCACTGGGCCCCATTCACAACTCTGCCACTACGACGGACAATTAATCTCACACTACAAAACAAGGCCGACACGCTGGGCTGAAGAGGCAGTGTGAGCCAGGAGCAGAGGAAGGAAGTACACAGGAAGGTGGAAAATGTGTACTCATCGTTTGTCAAATCAAAGAGAAGATTTAATGTGTGCGTGTCTCTGCTTGTTCCGAGGGTAGTATGAGCTGATTGCATGACATATGGTGTTATGTGGAGCTTTAAGTATGTTATTAACAAAGACAAACAAATGATATACACTAATTAGTCACTTGGTCACATAGTAGACCTATTTTGTGGTTGTTGGCGCCAGGACCATTCAGTATTTCAGAAATGAATAATGTACAGTTTTGTTTTGTTTTTACAGAGAACGGGTTGAAAAAGAAGATACAACATTCAGTGCGTTGCACTTCAGTGGGCAAAATCTACGCTTGAATAGGACTACTCCAGAACCAATTCAGCATAATCCCAAAAGGGTAAATAAAGACTAAATATTGTCTTAACTAGGACTTAACCAGAGGAGTGAATCTGGACTTTTCAATGCTTTATTTGGTCTCAACAACAGACTTACATTTTGTGAATCTGTCTGATGGAAGGCCAAAACATTGATGACACATTTAGAATCCTTCCATATGGCTACTGAGATCACATTAAACAACATAACATTACTGTATTTCACTTTAGTAACTCCCCTGGCCTCTACAGACTACAGACAGACTTTCACATCGCAGAACAGGGTCAGGTGGTCAATTTTTAGCATTTTGTATTTTTAACATTTACAATTTTAGGAAACCTTAAGACTACAGCTTTTAAAAAATAATTGCAATATATTGTGCCCAAATACACAAATCAATTCTTTAAATGCAAGGCTGTTTCAAAGCAAAATAAAATGCTTTTCATATGAGAAGCAGTGGTACACATGAGTCTAAGCCATTGACTTTCCATTAGACAATTATTGAGATAAAGCTTAATGCATTATTTGAGGTCTTGGAGGGAGCAGCAGACGTTAAGCTCCTCAGAGGGTTCCTTTCAGAGATGGTCCCGGGACACCTGTGTTCAGATTTGACAAGCCCCATTGCCCCAGACACACTCCCCACTGCTACAGTCCCACAAGGTACAGTCATTCCTCCAGAGAAAGAAGGTAAAATCACCTTCTATCACAATATTAGCAGACAGAGGAAGGGCTTTTAGATATCAAGATATTGTAATTGTGTTGAAATATTTGTAATGAGGTAATATTAAATACATATACCAGCATTTTATACCATATATACTAATCACTAATACTAATCAGGTTCTTAAGCAATACACTACTCAGTTGTATGGGACCGCACCTGTCGCCGGTTCACCTTTAGACTGCTTTTAAATATGATGAATTTGATTATATAGACAAAATGCTGGTCATAATTTACAAAATGATGTCTTCTAATGGCACCAACAGCAGCCAACCAACAACAAACACAAATCAACTTAAAAACATTCAACTTCACTGTCCTTCTCTGGCAAAAGCTCACTGTCCACGTATATGTGTGCATAAAAGAATGAATGAAGTATGGTGCATGTTTGTCAAAGATAAGCTTTTTAACTGGATTGCGAGGGAAAAAAGAAGTCCCCAGTTAGCAGTAGCAAGAATATGGATTACTTTTCCAGCTAAAAGTCAAAAGGAACCAAAGACTGCTGTTACAAAGCCAGAGTGAATAAGTAAAGTCTGGGGATGCTGCTGGTTTGACTGGGTTAATGCACCACTAGCGGGACAATCACAGAGTTAGCAGCCAGCATCCTGCAGAGAGGCAGAGAATGGGGCACCACTTTCCCACTAAGTAAAAAGAAAAAGACAGGTCCTTTGACTGTGCCTTATAGAGGCTGTATAGAAATTCAAGCACCAGCCACAGAACAGAAGACATTTAACAGCTATAAGCTTTGTTTTTTAAGTTAGCAAGATATAAAATACAGTATATTAAAAACGGAAGATTTCTTGAACATAGCAAAAATAGCCAATAAATGGGAAGTCTGGGTACTCAACAATGGCATGACTAGAAAACATAGACAGGCTGTACGTGTTTATTTTACACTTGAGAAATGTCAGATGAAAAATGGTGTTGGGTGTTTTTTCTTCTGGTTTAAAGCATAGCATAATAAGCCATTTGAAAAAGACTTGACTCAATACTAATGTAATTAATGCATACAAATCTGTCTTTCCTTTTTGTGAAACATTGGAATTTTTGTATAAAGCTCCAATAAAACATTCATTCAAGGGCTTTTTTCCAGCATCACATCGAGCACTCATTTTGTTTTTCTCTGCAGTACAATCATTAAATATTGGGACTGCATCCAATAATGTGTCAGGCAAAGCTAATGAAGAGCTGGAGCTAACAGCACCACACATCCACCTCCTCACGATGCAGGGGTCCAGGGTCAGACAGTGTATGTGGGCACAGACAGACAGCCCAATCTACCGTCACTGTCAGAGCAGCCTTTGGACAAACTGTTACTGAAACACAAGCTGGCAGTCTTATTACTTCTCATATCACAAATAAAGCCCCCAGGCATCAGGATATTGCTTGTTAGGAGATGCTGCTGTGTGTTTTATCATCTCCAAATGGAAGAATCACACCGGTACAGGGGAAGATGCTGGGGACGCCAGGCCTGTAGACCATGACAATAGACCCTTTAAAATGTTAGTCATATGGAATGTTTCAAATTATAAAATGGAGGCAACTGGAGCAAAAGTGAGTGACAAAAAACATTGTGGTCATCATTTCTGTAAGGACATGTCCAGTAAAACTTAAAAATCAAGAATTTTGCCACTATCAAAAAAGCTATCTGTCTACTAATAGGTACATTAAATAAACATACATGTGGGTTACTTTCACTAATGTTTCCTAACCAGGCTCTGACATCACCTATGTGTAGCAGAGTGGATGGCATTTGTCAAAACCATCTCGAGTTGCAATATTTTGTGGTCTTTAGAACTCTTTCAAATTTAGAACTTTCTGTTTGCAAACTTTGAAAGGGTCTGTAGCTGCATTGACGAGCACTTGATTTAACTTGAGTTTTAGAAATAAAGCGGTAATACACTTGTAGGTCTAACTTTACATTACCACCTTTACAGTGGCTTTGACTGGATGGAGAAAATGGTATAAAATGCTGTATATTATTGGTGAAAAATTGCATTGTTTACATTCATTTCCGTTGGGGGTCACTAGTGCCTAGGGCCTATCCAAGCCTCATACCATACCATGGCCACTGACCAGTATGTTGCATGTGTTATAATAGTATTTGCTGTGTAGTTTGCCTTTAGCAAATGAAAAAGTTTCTATAGCAGAAAATGCTGCTCATTAGCCCACTTTCACAGAGGAACTAAATGCTCTTGGGCAAAAACATGTAGATCTACATTGGTATAGTTAACAGAATGTGCTGTAATATGGCAGCAACGGAGAAAAAGAATCAAACTTTGACACAACTTAGGGCTGCCACCATCCAAAGAAAAACTCAATGATTTATGATATTTTTTCTTCCTGACATGTCAAATGAGAGCTTTTCCAAAAAATGACAGATTTGTCTTGCCATCTCGCCTCTACATGCAAATTACAACACATTGAATTAATACAATGATGAAATGATTCAATTATGTTTGAAAATTATTTTTGACAGTGCTTATGTTACGCCGTTGGGGCCTTCAGAAATCCAAATTAAAACATATATAAGCCATGTCCTACAGGGAAACTATTACATTTGAATGTCAAGACTCATTTTGTGTGTTGTGAATAGAGTTTTTTTAGAAACCGCAGGCTACTTCAGAGCTGGTTTGAGAACTGACCAGATTTTAAGCCCAAGGGAAGAGCATAACTTAACAGCTAAATGCCTCACTTGAAATTTCTGGTCTGGATGGGTGAGGTGTCCTGGAGTGCTCTGCTGGACAAGCCCTGACTAACTGGTGGTTTATTGTCTATTGTGTATGTTTGTGTTGTAATAGACTTGCTTTAAGACCCCTTTTATGGCCTTAGTCTTATCTTGGTCTCATTTATACACTGCTTTGTAGTTTATTCTTTTAGACAATTAACACTCTTTGGTTGACGATGTTGGGGTTGGGGTGATAGTGGTGATATTAGTGAATTAAACATGAGTTAATTCCAAAATATGAATGATAAACTTTATAAATACTTGGTGTGCTTTAGTCTCAATTCAGATCAGATTTGGACCTGGTTTAGGCTAAATTGTGGTTTAGTCTTTATTTAGACCTATTTTGATGTGGTTAAGTCCATGTTTACTGCTGGTTTAGTCCTAGTTTTTTGTTAGACCTGTACTAGTCATGGGCCCCTCCACCTGCACTAGCTTAACTGCCTGATGATACATTCTTGGTTAGTCTAGTCCTGACTATAATCCTACTGTGTTTTATGTGTGCAAACAGTCACCTTAAGGTTCTTGACGGCCACAGCGGGGTCAGTGAGGAAGCTTTGTCGGACACTGATCTCTATCCCTGCCTCCTTCACACGCTCTTCCAGATCGTCCAGAGTCTGGGGACACAAGACAAAACAGGCATTAGCCGTGTGATGCAACAGATGATGAAATAATGGTTTATTGTTTACTCCTTAAAGCTGGATTGAATATTTTCTACAGAATGTCTCCCATGGTCACCCATTGCCTTTTTAGTTTACCAAACTGACAAGCAATCAGGCCAAAAATCTCCCAGTCCTAAAAATAAATAGATGAATATACTCACAGAGGTAAAGACTTCAGTGGTCTGCTGGATGGTGGCGATCTTGGTCCACTTCCACTTCTGGAAGAGCTGCACTCTGGTGGGGTTGTGCAGTGTAGCCGAGGGGTGGGTGCGGAAGAAGGTGGGGAATCGCTGACGGTTGGAGAGAGCAGGGGAGCTGGAGCCATATGATAACTATAAAGGAAGATAGAGTCTTTTTTAATCAGGAAGATTGTTGTTTCAGTGGTAATACTTTTATTAATATTGAAATGTTTATGGTTTAATGTTAAAAATAAATATAAATTGTATAGTAATGCAGTATATACAATTAAATATACAAAAATGTAGTGCTTAAGGGTTGTAAAAAAGCCTTCTGGTTCCACACAAACTATTTCCTCTTTTCATCAATATCAGTATAAATGGATATTGATTAAAATGATCCAGAGTGTAAAAACTACACTCATATACTGTAGAAAAAAAGAAACAGCCCATAACAACAGCACAGCCCACTGGCTCCTGCACATTCTCCATTACACATTTTCTGCTCTACTTGTCTGTGTCATTTACAGTAGCTCCTACATGGAATAGTAATGTGAGTTTACATTTGCACTGATAACGTCATGTTTACTGCTCCCAGAGCCATTCCACACAGATGCATATTCTATTTACAGCTAGCTAGCTTGTACAATGAACTGTATAACAATGATTTATGTCCATGTTGGAAATGATGACTGCATAGTAATGGAGATTAGGTGCACACTAGTCCTGGATTAGAATTGCTGATATAGTGGCCACATTACTGGGATTTTTTTTATAGATTCTCAATACTTACAGGCACTATTTGAAGCATTTACCTCATAAATATATATTTTTGTTATTTTGCGATTTTTGAAGATTTTGGCTAGCTATTTTTTGGTTTCCTAAGTTGGTGCTAAGTTGTTCAGGAGTTGTGGGTGGCTTGAGTGTGTGAAGCAACTATGGGCCTGAGGGGGGCAAACCCTGGATAATGCTCAGTTACAGTAGTAGTGCTGACAATAAATGACATACTCTGAAAAACAACCATTCACACTCACATATAAAATACATGCATGGAGGAAATCTGACAGAAAGTTGAACAATCTTCCCAGAATTCCTGAGTATTCCAAAATAATATGGGTCAGAGTTACTATATAAGACCCAGTGGTGACAGAAATAGCCGTCCATATGTAAAATGGATGAATGAGTGTGAAACTTTTTGGTGTTGGTGCACTCTAGCAGATCTCCCTTAAGAGCACACTGACATTAATGCTGTGAGCTGTCTCTACTGTGACCTTTAGACAGGCATTCTCAGCACTAAAACTCTTCTGTGGGCGCTACAGATTTTGCATTGTCCGGTGCTGAACCTGCAGCTTGATTTGGAGGAAGTGTGGGGGTGTTGTATGTGGACATAATCTGCAGCAGTGACCCAGCCAGGCTTCAATCACAGTCAACAGAGCACACATAAATGAATGACAGCCTAGTACAAGCAGAAGATATAAGAATTCAGCATATATCTCAAAGTGTCAGATCCAAACTGCAAAATGTATCTTGGTTAAGCTATAAACAAAAATCAATATCCATCAATGCATATTTGCCTTAGGCTGGACAACAGACGAGTCCACTGATATGTTTTATGATGCATTGTAATTGATTATTAACTTACATGTGTATCCTATTTTGTTGTCATGAAAGACACTAGAGCTATACAATACAATTTCTTACATTAAGATTCATTCATCTTCAGCTTTTCTCGTGTTAAGGGTTGTTTGTGCAAGCAACTATGACTTATGTGGGGGTATACCAATGACCAACTAGTTGCAGGGTTGACAGAGAGATGTACAACCACTCTCACATTCATTGAGTGGGGGCATTTTCCTTTCCTGCGTAATGTATACCACGTGTGCATTACTCTATGTCCATTATTATACGAGTCTAATCAATAACACATCTGTTTTTCTTTCCTCCTATGTTTTATAACAATAATAATGTTATGTTTTGCAGGCCATTGGTCATCTAGAACACTCTTAAAATAACAGCTTCCTGGAGGGAGTTGTCCGCGTGGTGTTTTATGGACCTAATACTTGTGTTAGTAACCCACCACTGCAAACAATTACATAATAAATCACTTTTATACCCATATCCGAGTCCAGCTCTTCATTTTACTGAAATTCCAATACCGTCCCATTGCTTTCGCCCCTGAGTTCATTATCACTGCTGTTTCCTGCTCTGTATATTTGAGCTTTAATGTGGCCTTGGAGGTGTTTTTACTCACACAGTACAGTACAGTACACACACATCATTTGTCAGCTTTGAGTTTAACCTTTGAATAGAACCGGGTCAAAACGTACATGTAATGTGAAAGTACATTCTGTTGAGATTGTATTGTAATAATGCACTGAGATGCTAGGATGATCACTTTTCATGATTTTAACTTTTTGCTATTCCTAATAAAAGATATAATTCCGGATATACGTATCAAACAAATGGAATGCCAACGCATAAAGTGCAACAGTGCCCAGCCCCCTCCGGTTCATTTTTGTCATAGAAAAATCCATATATTAAGAGTTTAGAAGATCAATGGAAGCTAATCAGCTATCTGGTAACTCACAATAATAGTGTGAATATTTTCAGCTAAAAGAAACTATTTTAATATGAAAATAATTTTAATTTAATATAAAATAATATTTTAGACTGAAGATATTGGCGCTATGAACCTAAGATACCACAGAGCTGATTAGCCTCCATCGATCTTTTAAACTCTTAAAATTCGAAAAGTCTATGGCAAAAATGAATGGTATTTTTACTTCTGGAACCAGAGGTGGGCGGGCACAGATTCGCTCTATATTGACAATTTACATAGTAAAAAATAGATACAAACTAGGCCTACGCTGTCGTTTCCAACAGCAAGGTAATCAGCGAAACGGCCCCATACGTCTGTCACAACAGCACCAACGGGCACCTTAATCAGACAATGTGTGATTTCTAAGAGTTTTTATATTGTTAACGAACACATGACACTTTTGGCACTATTTGACTTTTTTATGTTTGTGAAAGATGTTTTTGACAACTTTTGTAAATTTTCCTAAAACTACATAATTAATTGTCATTAATCATAGAAGTACCAAACTCAATCTAGTTTGGCGTCTGCAAGATATATACCTGTGTGCAAAAGTTGAAACTGACCAACGTGATTCCATAATATCGTTGTTTGGCCAATATTACTACACTAATTGTAACACTAACCTAAGTATACTCGGATTTAATCTCAGAACAGAACCGAACAGTATAGCTAAAGGAGTTAAATGTTCTTAGACTATGGCTCTATATTTCCAGAATTTCAGGTTTTTCATGGTCATACAAACTAGAATGGTCCTCCTTACCACTATGAGGTTCCACATGCGAGCCGCCTCAGCCACCAGCGTGGACACAGAGCTGCAGCCGGGCATCAGGACGATCTTTATGGGCTCCGTGTACAGAAGGTCATACAGCAGCTTGGTGGCCTCTCCCGGATCACACTGTAGACAAGAGAGACTGTAAGTCCGAGAGAGCAAAACACTGTTCACAGTCTGCTGAAAGAGTATAATATATGAGCAAACCCTAATCTACTAAATTACTACTGATAAAAATATTTTTGCGATGATGTCTTGTCTAGTATTGATGTGTAAATGACATTATAGATTAGCACTATATTGCCTGCATTCACATGTACACGCTTATTCCCCTTGCTCCCACCGTTGTACCAACAATATGTTAGAAATTAAAGGTCACCTCTGTTAGTCAAACACCATCACTAATGAAGCTAAAGCTTAACCGAGGAGACATTTCACTCTTCTTTGCTGTTCCACCTGCACTCAGCTGACTCCCCAATCACTCTCCTTCTACATCCAGAAACACTCAGCCAAACATTGCTCAACAGTTTTATATTTAAAGTCATTGGCACTGAACCCCTTTAGACCTTTTTTTAGAACCATCTCACTCTCCTCCATCACCACCCCACCTCCGCCCCTTGCCATTTCAAAGCAGAACCATCTAACAAGCTTTATATTAGAGTGCATCATTCTATCATTCAGTCACACACTGTTAACAAACTCTTTAGCCACAGCTGCCCTAGGGCAGACTGACAGAGATGTAACAGACCTACCAAGTCTTTAGCCTCATTGACCTCCACTAAAACCACACCACACTGACACATTCATACATTTAGGCATCTTGCCCAAAGACACAACAGAAGTTTAATACTAGCTGTAAGGATCAAGCCTCCAAACACCATATGCTCTATCATATGCTAATTATCACCAACTTATCTTAAAAAGACAGCTGGGTTACCTCTTCATGTGCATTCAGGTATCTACCATCACATGACATGTTGTGGTGGGGAGAGGATAGGGGAGGAGGGGGCTAGGTGAAGCACGTTCCAAGGTGACCCCCGGCTGAATCCCCGTCAGGAGCGTCTGGGGAGGCAGACACTGCGTTTATCTGCGCTGACGCCACTGAGAGAAAAAAACATTTATCCAACAGTCGGCCGCCATTATCTGTGACGTTACAAATGGGCCTCCCTGCCACACATTTACTGCTTATACTCAATGAAAAATCAATAAGCCATTTAAATGATAATGGCCAGGGCACAGAGGCGATTGGTCATTTCGCAGGGGGGCATGTATTAACGAGTTCGGTGATTGATTCTTTTTATTTGTCTGGATTTAATGTGCCTTTATGTCATGTAGATGCATTTGTATTATACAGCATTTGCTTGTAATTAAGCTGTGCAATAATTATGTTCATAAGAAAATCAATGCTTCTGCAGAGATTTACATCGGAATAAATGGAGAATTACAATGCAGGAGATACAGAGGTGCAGGACTCAGATGGACCACTAGATAGTATAAAGCAACCGAATCAGGCATAACTTCATCACCAGCGACAGTTGAAGAGACAACAAAGATTATCTTGTCATCAAGCCACCTGTTAGTAGGTGGGATGTAGAGTATTAGACAGGAAGAGAACATGTTGACCTCAAAGTTGATGAGCAGGCTTACAATTTGGTGTTTGACAAGGTCCAAACTGTGATGGCTAGATAAGAACATCACCAACTGCAGCTATTGTAGAGTGTAACAAACATTAACTTATGCTGTGTGTATTATACAAGCTTTGGAGTCTAATTGTACAACACTGTAAAAAGGAATCTTCTTTATTTACACAGTAATATGCAGCACATAGCTTAAGGACCATTCTGCGAGTAAGCCGTATCCAAAAATCAATGGAATTGTGTTCAGAGGTAAGAACTGTTTATGCTGCAAATATAAGAGCCCAGACAGGAAGCAAGACAGAACATGTGTTTGTATAATTACATGGGCATTAAAAAATGAACGAAACATTTCTCACCTACTTACATAGGTAGGCCTGGTCTAGTTTTTATGAATCTCAGAGGACCAGCCCAGTCTCTGCATGGTCAAATGTCTGTGATAGAAGTAGAGATTTAACTTACTGAGATTATATATATAGCCATTATACAAAATTGGATAGCTAACTGAAAAGACATAAAGACTATACAACTCCCCAAACTCTGCATCTCCGATAACTGTAATTTCTCTATGATTCATGCAATGTTCTTTTGTGAGATTGTGCAAAATTGTCCAATGTATTTAGACATTAAAGCAGGATTGGATCTTACATAAGCTCTGGTTCACAACTGATAGAACTACCTTAGAAACAGTACATTTGATTTGCAATAGAACCTTTTCAATAAACCAATTTTGTCATATTTTCACAATGAGGAGAAATATTGGCTGTAACACCATATAATTAGTAAACGTGAGGTGGCCAAGAGGCAAACTATGGGCCTAAGGTGGGGTGCAATCTGGAGAATGGTTAGTTAGTTGGAGGGCAATTTAGCATCACCAATTCTCTTAACACATGTCTGGATAATGGGAGATAGGGGGATAACCCACAGTAACACAGAGAGGACATGCTGAGAATTTAACCCACAACCTCCTTTTAAAGAGCCAGAAGTGTTAACTACCCTAACATAAGAATAAGAAACAATACAGCTAAGAATGTGTTTACCCTGGTTCACTTGGACCAGCTCTGAAACAGGAAGAGAAGAGCTCAGCTGGGCACATCCTCTCACCTCGTCCGATTTCACACTCACATATGCACACGGTTCAGCTGCGTTTACCAGGCAGAACACCCACTTTCTGGACTGATAACTATAGCTGAAATAATGGTAGGTTAATTTCAGGAGTTTTGGTTATATAGGGTTTATACATGTCTAAATATTCTGTTGACTATTCTTTCAATCATCGTTTTTCTTGCTACTTGAACCTATTTATGCAACTATGGGCCTTACGCAGGGTACAACCATACATTCTCACATTAATCCACTAGCTGCAATTTTCACCACTGAGGCCATTTCATTTAGAATCATTAACATTTACAGCTATATCCAATATTCTGCCAGAGTTGTTGTTTATAAAACAAAAACTAAACCGGAACAAAACCAGACTAAACATGAACTGAAAGCAGGACTAAACCAATGCTAAAACATGACCGAACTAAGGCTAACCCATATTAAATCATAACTTATAACAAAAAAGTACTAAACTAAGTAAATCAAGTCTAGATCAGGCTTTTCAATATTTTTGTTTGATCACAACTCAGCTTCTTTTAAGGGTGAATCGTTATCAAATGAGAAACACACATCATTATTTTATCATGAAATGAATAGTGCATTTGTTCATACAGTGACTAAAAACACATAATAAATACATTTTTGTATACTGTGCAGCCCTACAGTGTAAGGAGAAGAGCAGGCACACTTTCTGCCCTGATAACCACTACATGCTTCCATGAAGCATTTGTTCCGGCAGCAGCGTTTTATTCAAGTGGACAGTCAGTGCAAACCATTGGACAAGGAGGACTGGGTTTGTCACTGTCAGATATTTATGGACCTGTCTTGCGGTGTCACTTCATTCCTAGCTTTGAGATTCTGTCTTGCATATGCAATTAGTAACTCATATAGGCTTCTTCGTTAGAGAGATAAGGATCAGAACATGGCTTAATAAACATAAATGGAAAGTTGTTGATGTGGGAAATGTGTAGATCCCAGTTTCTTGATTAGTTCTATTGTACGATGGTGTAAAGATATGCTAAGCTATGTTTTACTCGGACTATGCTCATTATCAGGCCTCACAACACAGTGTCTTCAAGTCTACAGCCAGGACGAATGAACAACTGTACTTATGTAGTCTTGATCTTTACTTAACGCTAAATATGTGAAGCGCTAGATGCTAATAAACCTGGATATTGTATTCTGTTATCCCTCTGAAATGACTCCCAAGATTGTGATGCATAGGCTATATGAAAAATGTGTTCCTAAATGCTTATCACAGACTATAACAAACTATAACAACAACAACAACAACAACAACAACAGAAAAACATAACAAAATCAAATTAGGCAGCATTAACAGACTGACCAATAATGTCTTCACTGGTATAATTTGAACCTGCATGTAAAATAACTCACTGTAAATCTGCTGATTTGACATTGTTTACCCTATAATGTGGTGGTTCAATCCTAGCTTAATCCTAACTTTGGAATTTGATCTTTTTCCGGAGTCTTTAGAGCTGAGAAAATCCTGGTGTTGGCTTGGAATAAAGCTTGGTTTGGTTATGGTTTTGTTGATAGATTAGCCATTAAAATGGTTGTTGATTTAGTCTTTAGTCTTAGCCTCTATTTACATGTCTCTGGAGCACGTCTGCAGACTTCAGTCAAGAGCTTAGCCAAGAATGCTCGAACAATTTACCTTCAGTTTTGGTTTTATTGAAAGGTATGTAAAAAGGGTATGCGCAATGCAAGACTTCTGTGATTATCCTTTAGGAAGTAATAAATTGTTCATATACGGTCTTATAAAACATAATTGTAGCTTCAGTCTCCCAAGTTAGTCACAAATGTCTTCATAAAAAAACAAAAAACAAAACAGCTGTATATTCTAGGGCCCTGATCATATCAGGAGCTGAAATCACTCTGGTTCACTTATTTACGTAGAGCTTAAAAAAGGCATACATTACCCCTTGAATGCCACATCTTTTTGACTGTTGTAGGAGAAAAGAAAGAACTTCTGAATGAACTTTGGAGTTTCAGCCATAATTACAATAACTGAAAACTTAAAAAGTCATTTCACACAAGAAAGACTGCAGCTAACAGCTTCACATAAAATCCTACAATTTAAAGCTCTTAAAATAGGGCTTTGGAGACTGTGGGGATAAAGTATAGTGAATAGACTGGCTTCAGTGCAGAATTTATTAAAAAGCACCTTATTTGTGGGAGACAAATCTAATAACAGATACCAAGCACCTACCAGGTGACCACAGAGGTCAAAGGGTATTTCATTTAGAGCCATTAACATTTACAGTTTCCTTGCCGCAGTGTTTGCTAACATCAATACCCACTGTGCGCTAACAGTTCCCTAGCAACAAGCATCTAAAAACAGCCGAGCTTCGTCTTAGTCGTGTTGGAAGCACAGAGATGTGCTGTGGCATGCTGTACTGTCTCTTCACCTAAGAGTCAACACGCTGTGGAAGAACACATAGGCCTTCCTTCCGAATCAAATAAATTGGTTTGTATAAAGCAAGGGGCCGCGGTCCTATCCTCCAAGCTGACTCATTGATTAACCCTGGCACTCGGGGGAAATCACCAACACATTCAAATGAGCTACTGTAGCGGCTAAATCTGCCCCCAACACCACCACACCCGCCCCAATCCCCATCTTCAGGCCACTGGGACCTCCCTTCAACTTTCTGCACCGCCGCGCCTGGACGATCGTTTAATCATGCTGTCCTACGTCAACAGAAAGAATGGAGAGATATGCGGCTTCTGATGCACTTATGACACACACAGTTTTTATTTTCTCTAAGGGTGAAGACATGTATGACTCGAGATGAGCGGGACAGCCATTAGAGAGAGTACCACCTCAGAAAATATGTGGCTTTCTAGAGCTAGTCCAGGCAAAGGCAAAGATTAACATTTAAAAACACATTGTTTAACAGGGTTTATACAGGAAATAAAGTCTAAAAACTACTCTCACCAGGATTTAACTAAGAAATAAACTGGGATTAAACCAGAACGTAGACAGCAGTAAACAAGGTCAACACCAAAATAAAGTCAGTTTTATATACCGTAACACTGAATGATGATAAATATTGCTTTACGAAAAGGTATTGAATATATAAATAAATATATATAAAGGTATATGGATATTCATAAGCTAGTTTTACTTACCTCCTCTTTCAGGTTAACTATAACAAAATCTGAATCCTATGTTGAATTCTTTACATATTCAGATTAAGTATGTATTTCTAATGGGCATATTCTTCATAACTCTATATGAGAAAGTATTCTTGTTTATCCAAGGGAATGCTGGTGTGATCAATTCTGGAACGCTGGTTGCACAGCGTGTTACTTGTGATGCAGCTGGGTTAGCAGAGCAGTCGGGGGTCAAAGACTGTGGAAAACAAGCTCTCTGGACTGCCTATATTTATCTAAAGGCTAAACATATGAGAGACTAAATATAACTGGTAAACTTTCTTAATTGGGGCAAAATGACTAGGGTTCTCCGGCACAAATAAAGCCTCGATGATATTTTATGGAGGTTTTTTGAGTGGTTCTCTAAATACTGTGCATGTCTCGCATAACTTTAAGCATGTAGCTCTTAATAGAACTATGTATTGAGCCAGTCGCTAATGTACTCTACCCAGGCAATTCACATGGAGTCATCAGTTACCATTTGCCAAACATCTTGTTTTAAGATAATTTCAATTCAGGGTGGCTAACGCTAATAGTGTATTAAAAATCTATTACAGTCTGTTATGGCGCTACATTTAGTTTATTGTGATATGGACATTGTGTTTGCTCATACTGCTACAATCACTGAGGGGACCCAGGACAATACTCATTTTCTTGCTATCTTTGCTAATATTGTGCTCCCCAACAGCATAGCACATTTCGGGATATATTAGCATAGTCTTAGTATTATGGTAGAATTAGTCTGGCATAGTAAAAGTAATTCTGTAAATGTTGTTTGTCTCCTATCAGTGCACAGGAACCTAAAGGTCTTCTGTCTCTATGGCCTCATCTTCTCCTCTTTTGGCGAAGTCTGCTCAATATGGCCTTCCCTCATCCCGGTCCATCTGCTCCTGTTTGTGCAATCATAGTAGGAGCATGATCTTGCCTTTTTTCTCCCTGCCAAATCCGTGTTTGTTTGAACTGCCGTTGCCTTGGTTACTGTTGTCATGCCAACCTCGACACCCCCTCGTTTCTGCCCCCATCCTTCGGTCCGCTCCCGTCTGCTATCCGGCTTTTGAAGTGGGGATCCGATGCAGAGCAGCTTTCTCATATAAAGCCAGCTGCAGAGTTTTTGACTGTTGGGAGAATGACTTTGTGTTGGTATATAGCTGGCACCTAGGCTCAGGTAAGAGGAAGTGCACATAAAAGTGATAATCTGCACTTCAAACATAATATCTAAGAGCGTCTAGGCTTTGTCGGACAAATATGGATATGGAAATTATGCTAGAGCTATTAATAACAAAGACAGCATGTGACAGCAAGAATGACCACTCAGAAGATAGGCTTTTGTTTTGCAGAACCCAGTGGGAGTCAGTATAGTATACGACTGAAGACGCTAGGAGCACATTTCACTGAGTTGTAAAAAGACTGTATTCATTTTTATATGACCAAAACAACTGGTTGTTGTGAATGTGTTTGTATATGGTACTATAAAAATGAGACAAAAACTTGATGATGAGATATCCTCACCCAGTTACGCTTTTGAAATTGTATCCATTCAATGACAAACTATTGTGCATTAGCAGGAGTATTGCTAATGGATCTGATAAACAAAACAGCTCAATATTAATACATGCTTGATGGCTAATTCTAAAAGTCTATAGCAGCCTTTAGTGCCTCAGAAGACAATCATTCCCACCACAATATTGGCAAAACTGATTCTAGTCTGATAGTGTATGACAGATTAAAAAGCTATTATGTTCAATAAGTATTACATTTTTGAAAGTATCACCAAAACAGTCCCTACCTCATTTGAGAACCATTAGTATAGGTATAGTACCGTGTTATAGTGGAAAAAACATCCTATTGCAGTTGATAGATATCATTCCTCGCCTAATAATGGCGCATTTGGCCAAGAATGGGCCGTGTGGAGCAGTTATTAATTCAAAATGATGCAACACCTCACAACAGAAATAACTTGATTCTGAAGAGGCTAAATCTGCTGCAACAACGGCGCCTGTTTAAGCAATATCCCACCCTCGTTATGAGTACAGTACTCTATGGCCCTAATGCCTGTGTAGGTTCTATATGTATACATGGCAGTGGTTTTGAGTCACCCTGACAGCTGCTGCTCTGTGTGCGCGCCATTTGTTTGTCAGATAATATGCTGTCATGACTCATGTCGCTTTCAAAGTGTGCATTATCAAAGCACTGATTACAGCCTGCGCTAATAGGCGTCAGCAGACAAAAGCCATCATTTAACCTCTAAACAAGCACCTCGGTGGCAGGGTTTGTGTTCAGAATTACACCGTTTGGAACAGGAGGAGGGAGCAGGAGTGTGTGGCTGCTTCTTAAAGGTTTATGGCAAATAGGAGCTGAAATGAGTTGAAATGGTTGGAGTCCCTTGTTTGGTTTCGATGTTCGCCCCGGGCTCATTGGTTCTCATTTTACACAGACTGTCAAATAGCTACTGGGTGTAAAGAAGACTGTCGTAATTCATTGCAGCGGCTGGTCATTGGAGTTTTAGTAAACATAGGAGAAATGCAATTGTGACACTGTGGCAGAGTGGTTAGTGCTTCTTCCTCTTAGCAAGTGAATGTGGGAGGGATATCAACTAACTAGTAACTGACCCCACTGTAAACCCATTGAAACTGAAAATAACTCCTATCATCCTTCACCATTAATATGAGAATAAAAATTAATGAATGAACAAAAATGATAGATTCTTGATTAGCAGTTAAGTAAAATCTTCACATTTGCCACAAACATTCAAGTCTTAGATAGAGTTTTGAATAAGATTACAATAAACCAAGGTACATTAACTGATCCACACAGATCCAGCTTTATGCTTGTCTCTGTCTTCATAACACAACACACACAACACAGCTGTTCTAGTTGTGCAAATGATTCATCATCCTAACATGCCAGATATGTCCTTAATATATTTTACAGGGTTGCGCTATAGACCCTTTCAAAGTTTGTAAACAGAATGTTCTAAATTCCGGAAAGGAGGCAACTGCAGGCAAGACCATAATACAACTCCAATGGAAAAACTAGCATTACTCACAAAATTTAGCAACATAAATAAATGGAGGTGTTTTGGGCAAATGCCAACCACATGTAGGTGATGTCAGAGCCTGGTTAGGAAACATTAGTGAATGTACCTCACATTGTATGTTCTTTTAATGTACACATTAGTAACAGTTAACATTTTGGCTGGAGGCAAAATTCTTGTTTTTTTAGTTTTTACTGAAGTATTTTCATTGTTTGCTCAGAATTATTCTATCCCTCAGTTAATTCACTTTTCATCTCCATTCCAGAATTTTGAACATTCAATATGACAAACATTTTAAAGGGTCTATAAAAAACTTAGAAAAATAGATAGAGTCACTGTACAGAAATAATATGTCTAATTAGGCCTACACTGTTGTCCTGACAGCAAGGTGTATATCGGCGAAATGCTCCCATACGTCTGCCACAACTGCTATGGCACCAACGGGCACTTTAATCAGACATTGTATGATTGGTTTTTATATGGATCTTTGACACATTTTTTTAATTTCCCTAAAACTACATACTTCTTTCAGTCTATAGGGGGTGCTATAGAGGTAACTGCCATCACATTGGTCAGATGTGTTCAGGGCCGGGGGGTCATTAGGTATTTCAGGTTTGAGCCTAATCGGGCAAAGTATGTGCAAGTTAGAGGCTGTCAAATATACCTGACCTCCCAATTTCAATTCAAAATGGCCAACTTCCTGTTTGTTGTGGGGTGGGGTCATAATAATATTTTATGTTGGGTACACTGTGGAAAATCACTGTACCAAGTTTCATTGCTCTCAGCCAAAGTAAGTGTGTCCAGGGTCCCATAGGGGTCATAAACATGGTGGCGCTATAGAGGCATTCTTTATTTGACCTCTGTAATGTGCCTATGTACATTAAGTATACAATTGCCCGGATCAATGTGACAACATTCATGAGATTTCGTTTATGTTCAGCAGGATTATGGGCTCAATAAAAGTGCATCAAACAGTAATTAGTGAATTACTTAATTGTCATTAATCGAAGATGTACCAAACTCA
>JAVQKC010022386.1:0-11311 GCA_036025475.1 Philypnodon macrostomus | reverse complement strand
CGGTATCAGACTGTGTTTTTTTACGTGTTACAAATGAACGAGGTTGAAAGTTATTGTGAATACACCCATTAACGTTTGAACAATGTTGAGAGTTATTGTGAACGCGTTTAATAAAGTTTGACTTAATGCGCCTTATGGTCCGGTGCGCCTTATATATGAAAAAATTTCGAAAAATAGACCATTCATTGATAGTTCGCCTTATAATCCAGTGCGCCCTATAGTGCGGAAAATACAGTAGTTCATTTATTCCACCCCAAAAAAACTAAAATAAAAAATGCTAGAGTCACATGGGACACTCAGCTGTGAACACCTGTACTTGTATGAGCATTCCTCTCTCCATATAAGGTTGGCCATTTTGGAGAGGATGTCTTCCTGATGATGGAACAGGGTTTGTTTACTGACCTCTCTCAAAGTTATGTCCTGGGAGAGTACTCTTAGTCAGCTTAAAACGCAGACAGCACTTCACTTCATATAAGATTGAGATTAACGTGAAATTATAATGACGTTTTACCTTCGAAGAGTTAATCCTTGTTAAAATATTGGACAGTGTTTGCGTTCTCTCAAGGACAGAGCGGACAGAACGTACAGTCAGCAGGGTCTGATGTAGTCCTTCACAAAGAGGACGTCATTAAATATTTGTACTGTGTTAATTCAGTGTTATGTAACGGTGGAGAAGTGCTGAGCAAGTGCACTAGACAAGTACACTCACTAGCCACTTTATTAGGTTGGCCAGTGGTTCTCAAAATGTGGCTGGGGTACCACTTGAAGTACATGGTTTAGTGCTGGTTTTAGTTTAGTCTTGGGGTAGGCATAGTCTTTTCGAGGGACTCTTTAGATACCAATCAACTCTATAAAAGACATCTGTTCATCAGAGTCCGGTCTGCAACAAAACATTTCTTCTGCTGTACCTGATAAAGTGGATAAGAAGTTGTTTTGCAAAAGTGATTTTATCAGTGTATTCTGCATGTCCTCCCCATGTTACTGTGGGTTCTCTCCTCTTCTTCCCACTGTCCAAAGACATGCATGTATAGGTGAATTGGAGAATGTCCCATAGTGAATGAATGTGGGAGTGAATAGTTGGCTGTCAGTGTGTGTCAGCCCTGTGATTAACATGGCCATTGTCTAAAAAGTATCCTCTTAAAGCCCATAGTTGCCAGACACTCCCAACATCAACATGATAAATAAATTAATTGTATATTTCCCCAATATAAATGAATGAGGAATGCACATTTTTCTTATTCAAAGTCTATCTTGTAAAGGATCTATTCTCGCTTGCTCTCTTCTTAGTGAATCCCAGCCTCTTCACTCTGTTCTTCTGTGGCCCGCCTATAGCTCATGACTGCATTAAACAATGTGCCAGAGCCGCCCCAGGGCAGGACTGTCTGAAGACATTATCCGTCAATGTGGTTCAGTCTGAGTGCAGCTCCGCCACCAGCCATCGTGGCCCCTGGATATCCACACTGCAGAGGACAGGCTGTCTCTGCTCTAGGGAATACATAGATAGGTTAAATAATATGTGGGCTTTCATCTAAGGGACATTGTGATAGATTTGATGACAGCAGCAGGGAAGAAAATACATTGTCTGTTGATATAGCATGCTAGTGGAAAATCTTATACACACACACACAGGCATTTTTCTGACAAAATAATCATTGATCATAGTCATAATTTATATTATTTTTTATTTTTTTAGAACTCGGGAGGTTGTATACGGAGGGGCCATAGGCGCAGAATGCTTACCACCACCTCAACCAGTGTGACTGGGGAGTGAATGAATAATGCAATTGTAAAGTGTTAATAATGCATATAAAACCAATGCATTATTGTTGTTAGCCAAATGTTGCAATAACACTGTAAATATACATTGGTGGTCATAGCTACATCAAACATTTTATGCATTTTCAGCAAAGTTTAAAAATGTTGGCAGAGTGGTTAGCCTGCTTCAATTATTTTTGGTATAGTCTAACTCCCATTCACAATCAATTAACAAGCTACACTCTAATGCCTAGTCATCACAAAACACAAAGTTTGGGTAACCTTGTCTGAAATGGATTTTTTACAATTGAATTTGCAACATTGTTTTGACAACCAAGATTTCACAATTCACAGCACATTTGAGTAAAATATTAACTGCTGAACTTCCACAAGAACCAGGTTAAACCCACAAGATTAGCAGAGTTTTCTTTTTACATATATTTTTGTTTTATATTTTCCAAAAAATTGCACCCTTTGCTAATTGCGACCATTGAGATTTCAAATTATTTGCGATTAATTGTGCAGCCCTATCTTAGCCCTAATTTACACTGAATCAGTTGCATCTACATTACGTCTCCAGAACCATCGAGTTCTGACTAAACACCAAACAGAGGGACTGGTCTGATCAGCTGTAGTCTGTCTCTGTCTTCTATAGGACTGGTCTGATCAGCTGTAGTCTGTCTCTGTCCTCTATAGGACTGGTCTGATCAGCTGTAGTCTGTCTCTGTCTTCTATAGGACTGGTCTGATCAGCTGTAGTCTGTCTCTGTCTTCTCTATCAGTGCTCCTCCTCTGTCCTCACTGACTCGAGCACAACTTGGAGCAACTCGGAGCATTGTGTGTGGGGCAGGCACACACCGACCCGGCTGCATTTCCTGTTTACCCTTTATGATAATGTTTATGATAATGTTTATGATCATATTTATGACTTTCCCGAGAGCTGTTAAAAGAGAAACAACAGCAGAATCTCAGAGCCTCGAGGCGATGTTTTTTACCTGGACAATCATCATGTTTTAATTTGCTCCATATTTCAGTTCAACTTTTCATTCACGTGCAACAGACCTGAGGGACACACTGACTTTATGAGTTCTATTTGTTACGGCAGACATACAGGTAACGTGATGGAGACGCCACAGATTCAGTGTAAATCAGGCGTTAGACCATAACAATATTAGATATATCTGTTGCCTTACATCTTAATCTAATGTGTAACTGAATATCCCTTTGTATATTGCATTGATAAAACCGCATGCGTCTATCTGTTTACCTGGGCCTATGATAACCTGGGCTGACTGTTTTAGATGGAGGTGATTCTGATGAAGAGATTACGTCCCTTCCTTTGGCTGGGAACACATTGTAAAAACCAATCAATGTAATAGAGCCACATTGAAACAGGAGCCAGTCTTTGGGGCAGTGCAAAGGATGTTGCCGACTAATTAATGAATGTTGATTTTGCATTCACACAGAGGCACAAACATAAACAACACATAAATAAACAAAGATAAAAATAGACCAATCAGGCATAACATTGTGACCAGTGACCCGTCTGTTTACAATGACATCTCTGGCCCATTACTTGACCAATGTTGTGCAGCAAGGAACGATTAACTATGAATGACCTCCTGTAGCTTTCAGAGCATAAAACACAATGAAGCAGTGGTTGCAAGCTGCTCTGCTCCAGCCCAACATATTTTACTAAAACTGTTATGGCATTTTTTTTTTTCTAGTTTAACACATTTGTTATTCAATTAAATGTAATCATGGCTTCATTTATGTAGCTTCTCTAGACGTTGGAAAAGCTTCACAACTGGAATGCTTAACAAATGTGGCATGCATAATGGTGGTCAGTTACCAATAGCCACAGCTAAGACAATCATAAACACTGATCCCAATTACTCATTTAGAAATGATGTTTGTTCAGTGTTTCATGGAGGCAAAAAGAAACAAATAGGCCAACAGAAATAATAGTCAATCTTCACATGAACCACTTTTATACCATATACAATATCCAAATCTAAGTACAAGACCTGAGCATGTTGCCAGTAATTGTAGTAATGAGAAGGCTGTTATGACATATCTTTTTTCATTTTTATATGGTATAGTTTGCATGTTCTCCCCATGCCTATTTGATTTGATTTATTTCTATTTTATTCCTCTCTCATAATAACTTGAAGGGGTCGTGAGGTGCTGAGTTTGCCACTATGCCCCACACTAACATGACTACAGCACCTGTCATCATCCCTGTCACTTCACAGATGTGAGCTGCTCTGACAGGGGCTGACAGGTGAGGGCTATACCTGGGTACTCAGGACTTTATCAGCATTAACTTTGGATGGAGAGGGCAACACGGGAGATCAGAAGTCATGACAATCTGCTAATCTTGGACGAAGCGTGATTCAGTGCATTCATTTATGGTGACATTGTCAAGGTCTATGGCTGTGCTTTTCAGTGTTTTCACATCCATTTCAACTTTTGGTCTTTCAAGTATGGTTTTATTGGACTAAAATGAGACTAAACCAAGACTAAACCAGGTCTAAACCAGAAGTATACTCCAGTCTAAATGTAGGAATAACATGGGGATTAATGCATGAAGATACTGAGCTAAATAATGGATTAATCCAGGACTAATTGAGGTCTAGTTTAGGGCCAGGTCTAACCACTGTCTAAACCAGCACTAAATCCAGATGTACATGGTATAATAATGTGTTACAAAATATGAACAAAACAGTGAATACACCAGGACTAAACCAGGTGTAAATCTCAACAAGGATTGAAGTATGCCAACTCTAACCCAGGACTAAACTAGGTCAAAATCAAGCTTAAACATACATATAAAACATAAATGAATGGATTTATTAGGAAATTAGGATAAATTTGTGAATACACCAGGACTAAAATAGGTGTAAATCAAGTCTAAACCCGGAGAAGACCATGATTAATCCAGATCTAAACCAGGTCTAAAACAAGAATAAACACTGGAATAAATAATGCATTTCTAAATTGGGACAAAACAATGAATAGGTGTACACCAGATATTAATCAGACCAAAACCAGCTCTACCTCTAATTCAATCAAGATTTGAACAGCGAAACCATTGCGTACCACCGTTAGTGCCTACACCACAATTTGAGAACCACGGCTCTATGGGATAGGTCGGACATGCGGGTCACAATAGAAATAATGTTAAGGAGAACCCGACTTGGAAACAGGTGGACCGGTGCGTCACTTGTTGTGGTGAGAATCATGCCTAAATTCAATCATGATATAATTACACCAGACTGAATGGTTAGCCTTTTTCCATTTGCCTACACTGTTGTTAGCACTGATAGCATCTTTAGCAGCGACAGGTTGGAGGTAGATAGAAGATAATGGTGTGACATGAGAAGGGTAGTATCTTTAGGGATGGTTGTTATGATGATAATGCTTCGATTGATCCCTGGTTCTCAAACAGGGGTACAGATACCGGTGGCAGTCTATGATAGGACTTCATTTGATATGATACTGTAGATTAATCTTGGTAAAGACCTGATTTAATCATAGTTAAATCAGCCAAGGAAGTCACATGTTTTCGTCCCCGTTTGTTCAGAGCGTGAACTGCTCGCCTGGTGTTGAGAGTTCAATTCCGGGTCATGACAGTTCTCTTCTCTCTGTTTTCCTGTCTTACTACTGTCCTAAATAAATAAAAAGACATTCTAAGCACTTGTTTTGTAAAATTCTGGGATATAAACTAAGCCTTGACACCCTCACAGCCGAACACACAGCTTCTCCAATCAATCATATGTTGTAAAATGGTGGTGGCAGCAATGCTTTTCTGGTCCGTTTGTTGAGGTGCGTTTGTGCAGGAGCAGGCAGGAGCACTTCCTAGAGAAGAGTGGTTTGCCACTTATACTCAAACAATGGAAATGAAACAAAACACAACTTTGAGTATGTGTTTGAGGTTGAAACATTATGAATTGTTAAAAGCTCAGAAAAATAAACTCTGCATAATCTATAAAATCTTTCAAATACATTTGGCCCTATCTGATGAGTCTTTTTTGTTTAAATAAGAACATTTCGAGCTGTATTCATTAGGCATATTTTGTGCAAAGTTCAAAAAGAAAAGGGCAAGACTGATTCTTCCAAAAACTGAAACTAACACGACTTAGACAGACCATGTTACATAATGTTGTTAAATCAAGCTTGCTTCTCTGAATATTCAAAGTGCCTCGGGACAGATGATGTGTTGAAATGAAACTGTATGAAGATGACAGTGTTCCCTGTAGAGTGTCCAGGACTAAAGGTGATAATGGTAATATGGTTAGTATGACCCAGTCCAGTGAGAAGCATAGACGCTGAATAATTTAGCTCCAAACGTGACATCAATACTGTTCACACCACACCTTCTCAGGTATCTACTTACAGTTAGTCACTGTCAAATGAAGAGGCACTGAAGTTATCATGAGTGAGACAGCCTTGCAACTCTGGGCTTTCCAAGCTGGTCCGACTGTCCGAGTAAGAATTACATCTTCAACTTTTACTTCAACTTTTTGTTTATTTGTCATATGCAGGTTCAACACAAGGTTAACAATGCAATGAAATGCTTAGGATTTGGAAGAACCGTTAGACTCGCTAGAGAGTCAAAAAGTACCAGTAGCATGCAATAATAGTACATGGTAAAAAAAGTGTTTGCAAAAAAGAAATAAGTAAACAATATAATAAACAAAATAAGTACAATAAAAATACAAGGTGCAGGTAGGATTAGATAAGGTGTCAAGGGTTGTTCCAATAGACAAGGTCAACTAAGAAATAGTGGTCTTGGATGTTAGGGTTAGACTAGGACATAAATAAAAAAGATTTAAGAAGTTAGTGTATGCTGAGTTAAAATGCGTCATCAAACATAGAATTTACATTTTTTAGAACATTGTGTTTGCTGACCTTTACCTCCTTTTGTCTCCAGCCTGCACGCCTCAACTAACTTCATGTTCCTTCCACCTCAAGGAAAAGACTCAATTTCTCTGTTCTTGTGGCATATGCAGTAATCTTAACACTAAACCATTTTTGTCTTTTTTTATCTTGCAGGTTATGGCCACGCGGCGCCCAGCACCAATGGCGGAAAGTCCTTCTGCATGCTGTACGCTCTGCTGGGCATCCCCCTCACCCTCGTCATGTTCCAAAGCGTGGGCGAACGAATCAACACATTCGTCCGATACCTTCTCCGTCGCTTCAAGAAGTGCCTGGGGATGCGGCGGACCGAAGTCTCTATGGTCAACATGGTGACTTTTGGTTTTGTTTCCTGCATGAGTACGCTCTGTGTCGGGGCACTGGCGTTTTCCCATTTCGAGGGATGGAGTTTCTTTCACGCCTTCTACTACTGCTTCATCACGCTGACCACCATCGGATTTGGGGACTACGTGGCGCTGCAAAACGAACAGGCCTTGCAAACAAAGCCCGAGTACGTTGCCTTTAGCTTCATCTACATCTTGACAGGGCTAGCTGTGATCGGAGCCTTCCTGAACTTAGCTGTGTTAAGATTTATGACGATGAACGCTGAAGACGAAAAACGGGACGCGGAGCAGAGGGCGTTGCTAGCTCACAACGGCCAAGCGGGACACATGCATTGCAGCGCCGATCCGTGCTCTCCGTTATCGACTCCTTCGGGATGCGGAGGGGTTAGCGGGGTTAGCGCAAGTGGGGCGGCTAGTCGCGGGCTACGCAATGTCTACGCTGAAGTGCTGCATTTTCAGTCTATGTGCTCGTGTCTATGGTACAAAAGCAGGGAAAAATTGCAATACTCCATCCCCATGATCATTCCAAGGGATTTTTCAACCTCAGACATCGAACAAGGAGATGGTTATTCTAATATGATGCATTCTAACGGCTGCGTGTGCAGTTTGCAACGGCATTCGGCGATTAGTTCGGTGTCCACGGGACTGCAGAGCCTCAATTCATACAGAAGACTCAAACGACGCAGCTCGATTTGAAGATGGGGGAAGTGGACGTTTTGTAGGACCAATAATGTTGTACCAATGTTGGACAGTAATGGAAGTTTTGGCCAGTAGACAAGTCCAAATGATGCTGGACTATCTTGGAGGAACATTTTAAAGAGTTGATAGTGAAATTATAATCATTTGATATTAGTTTACTAAGCACATTTGGACAAAGTGAAAGGGAATAGGTAAATTAAGTGCATGGTGGGGAATGAAAAGGTCCATTATAAGTTAAGTCAGTCTCATGGGTCTCTAAGTCAACTATTTTTCAATATGTTATGCTGTGATTTCTACACATGCTCGGCAAAATAGCCTTTCATGGAGGTCCAGGCTTTTCAACAGCAATACAAACTACACAAACACAAACCATTTAAAGCAATTTTCTCATCCATTCAAAATCATGGGTAATATTATGTATTCGACTTCATCCTGTGTTGGTGACTATGGAAGTTTTTTTTTGCTAAAACATGACTATAACTTTTTGGCCTCCCGGTAAGATATTATGGCATTTATAGAATCAAAAATAAAAATTGAGTTTTTTGAAAATGAACTATTAGCGTGACACAGCCCATATACTTACATGGGTGAAACAATGTCATTGCTGATGTTTTTCCTTACTGCACAAATGACCATTTTCATGACTTTTTTCCCCACTACGTCATGACATTCAAAACATAGAGTTACAAAAAAATTAGAATTCTCAATGTGGCTATTTTGAGCCTAGACTGTAGAGCACCTACAAGTCACAAAAAGTTAGTGATATTTGACTTTTGGGTGAAATTGACCTGCATTGTGGGAAATGAACAATGTTCCACAACGCCGCAGTGGTATTACTGTACATATTGTATATAGACACTTTAAAATGTCATATGGAATGTTCCCAATTCTGGAATGGAGGCAGGAAAAAGTGAGTTAACTTTGGAAACTATTAGACTATTAGACCTAAAAAATGTTTAAACAAAAATATAAATTGAAACTTCTGAATATGGATGTGTAAAAATGCCATATTTATGTCTTTAATATGCTCCCCATCGAAATTATTAGTAGAGAACATCCAACCCTTTAGTAATAGTGTTGAGTGATTATACAATGAAGCATACACCGAAACAACTATTGTGGTCATGAACATTTCTATAAGGAAAGTAAAACTTAAAAATCATACAATGTGAGGTACATTCACTAATGTTTCCTAACCAGGCTCTGACATCACCTACATGAGTGGTTGGCATTTCCCAAAATCATCTTGAGTTATTTTTAAGCTAATGCTAATTTCTCCATCCAAAATGTGTTATAGTCTTGCTTCAAATTAAGAACATTCAGTTCAAAAGGTGTCTTATGACAGTAGGGTATTTAAATAGAGCCAGATCATAATCATTGGTTTTTAGGAGCCTTCTGTAATTTCACCTATAAGTCACATAATCCTAACATTTTCTAACTAGTATATATTCAAAAGTAGATTTGAGCTTGTTTTGGCATTTCAAACCATCAAAGCCCTTGTTGTTATGAGATCACAGTGTTAGCTAGCTACATCTGTGTCAATGGTGGTATTTTTGTTTATAAAGGGAGCCTCCATAAGTTTTTAATCTGTCTCTCATATAAAGGACAACATGTTCTACACCCACAGAAGCCCATTAGTGAAGCACAAACATTTCAATAAGTAACAACCTTAATGGCTTTGTGCTGCATATGTGTGTTCCATAGAGACTCATGAGTTACTAAGTTTATTTTTAGCAAATGTCAAACTGGTAGCACAGCAGTAGTGTGGTATAATGTGGAATTATTATTAGTAATTATGGGTCATTTACATGGAATTTAATAATAACAATGCATCAGGTTTGAATTAGTGGCGGGACTCGATTAATTAGAGGCTTTGTAAACATTTTTGGATCTAGCTTTGTTTGTACAGGACCTGCTCTTATCCCAGGGGCCTTATTTAATGCTTTAACCTATCCTTCTTGTACTGCTGGTCTTCATCATGACCACTAAACCTGCGCTCAGTTCACTCGTTCATCAAAGCTCAATGCACAATGGGGGGGTTATTTCCTCTCGTTCTCCTCCATGTTTGTGAGGGTCTCGTTCTCGTCCACGTGTGGTCTGACCCCGCACGCCCTGCACCAAGGACTGGACTGAGGACTGACTGTGAGTCTGTAATTCATGTCGATTAACGCGCTAAAGTTCCAGCCCTAGTTTGTATATAGCACATTTCTCAACACTGAAAGGTGCATTACAATTGCATTATTCATTCACTCCACAGTCACGATTGGTGGTGGAAAGCTACTTGTGTAGCCACAGCTGACCTGGGGCATGTCTGACGATAGAGGGGCTGCCATTCTTTGTATGGAATTACAAACTCTAACCATAACTGCAATCAGGTCTTGATGTTAACTTTTTTCCTCAGTGGCCATTGTGGCTGGTATTCTTCAAAAGCCAATTTAGATTTTAACTAGCCACTGTTTAGTTGTTCTCTAATGGTAAGTATGAGAAAAATCTGCTATCATTTTGTTTTAATATTTTCAATTAAGACATTGCTAATAGTTCATCAATAGTAGTTATTGAACTTCTCAAATGAATATATATAAAATCCAACTGGACAAAGTGGCTAGTGAAAGTGACTATCCTATTAGCCACAATTCAACTCTTGCATGTGGCTAGCTGGTTAGTGCTAATGTCAAGCCCTGATTACTATACTCTTACCTTTTTAATACCTGTTTATTACTGCACTACTACTGCAATATTACCATATTATTAGTAAAATTCGTCCCCTGCTTTTGACCCATCCCTCAATCCCACTGGGGTTCACCTGTCAGGAGCAGTGGGCGACCTCAGTGCAGTGCCTGGGGACACATCTCCAGATCTTGAGCCAGGATCTTTGTCAGGACCTATAGTTGGAGGATAGTCTATCGTGCATGTTTGAATTTTTTTTTCAAATGAAGAATACTATTTCTGCTTTCAAGTACACTGTGAGAGGTATATTTGAAATTACTGTAAATAGACTGTACATAGAAAACCATAGTGAAAAATGAATATTAAATTTACTTGTAAATATAATAATCATAATAATACAAAATGAATGAACTTTAGGGATATTTTTTCAGTCAAACTTTTAAAAAATAAAAGTATTTTCCTGCCGTGTCTAATTCAGGTTAATGCTTTTACTGAGGATAAACAGGAAGCCGTGCTGGGATGGAACCATCCCTTTAACCGAACTGATATATTTTTCTAAATCGTATATTGGTTTTTATTGCCGTAAATCATTTTCATTTCATGTTGATTATTCATTTAGCACTTTTTTTCAGATTCACTACTGCACCTTAGAAAGGAAGTTTTTTTTTTTTTTTTAAATACCAAATAATACCTGAGTATGAAAAAGTGATTATTATGACCAAACAAAATATGTGACCCCTTGAAAAAAGGTTTGGGAAACGCTGGTCTAAACTACTTCATATTCTAAGGTGGGTAGAGTAGCCAATCCTTTTACTCAAGTAAGAGTACCGTTACTTCAAAATAATGTTACTCAAGTAAAAGTAAAAAGTACTTATTCACATAATTACTCAAGTAAAAGTAGAAAAGTACTGGTGAAAAAACTATTCA
>JAVQKC010022383.1:0-14023 GCA_036025475.1 Philypnodon macrostomus | reverse complement strand
CTTTTTTGATTTGTCTGGATGTTTGTGAAGAATGTTTTTGCCAAATTTAGAAAATTCCCTAAAACTACATTTTTCTTTCAGTCTATAGGGGGCGCTATAGAGGTAACTGCCATCATATTAGTCAGAGGTGTTCAGGGCCGGGGGGTCATTAGGTATTTCAGGTTAGAGCCTAATCGGGCAAAGTATGCCAGGACTCCCATGAAAAAGAGATTTGCAATCTCAATGGGACTTTCCTGGTTAAATAAAGGTTAAATAAAATTTTTTGAAAATGATAATATTTTATGTTGGGTACACTGTGGAGAATCACTGTACCACGTTTCATTGCTCTCTGCCAAAGTAAGTGTGTCCAGGGTCCCATAGGGGTCATAAACATGGGGGCGCTATAGAGGCTTTATTTGACCTCTGTAATGTGCCTATGTACATTAAGTATACAATTGCCCGGATCAATGTGACAACATTCACGCAATTTCGTTTATGTTCAGCAGGATTATTATTGACTCAATAAAGGTGCATCAAAACATGAATTTGTGAATTATTTAATTGTCATTAATCAACGATTTTCAGATATTGAATGGGGCCGTGGCCACTCTTGACTTTGGGAATGGCTGACCTATGCAAAATTGCTGGTCTGGTGGATGATACATTATAAGAATCTCTGTATTTAGTATATTTCTTTCTCAGGGTCATTGTGTGTTCGTTCATGACACATGTCCACAACCAAAGGTGGGTCAGTGAATAGCTGATATTGTCTAGTTTGAATTACATGAAAACAAATCAGCAAGTTCTTAGCAAAGTATATTCTGGGTCAGTAAAAAGTTAAATAAAATAATCTGAAATAAACTCAGAGTTGTTGAGAATGACCAGATTAGGTAATAACATTGATAGCTTGGTTAACTAAAACTTGATCAAGAGGAAAGATCTTGAAAAAGACTCTGCCAAAGTCCATAATTAAACGTGACAATGAAAGCATTAATTTGAAATCCATTTAGGGCCATTATCCACAAAGCCGTATATATTGAGTTGACTTTTTCTGAATTGCTGGCTGATCGTGACACGATGTTCTATGCAGGAGCCCCAGATAAACATCCTTTCATCTTTGTGCCCGCCTCCTGTGTCATATCTACACAGTTTCAAGCTGTACCAGTCACATGATTAATGATGTCTACATGTGCTTGGCAAACACATAAAAAATAGAAGAAACATAAAAATTGGAAGAAAAGTGTATTTAGAGTGGCTTTGTCCTTGGGTTACCTTCATAAAAGCATCTGAATTTAACTCAGTTGCTCAGAAAGAGTTTTACTGCCAATTTTATAGCAAATCAAATTGATCAGGACAGCAAGAAGGAAGCATAAGATAAGGACAATAGTTTTTATTTTAGTCTGAGAACGTTATTAAACTAGTCTGTGTGCGCTTAAAAGTCAGCAGCCCACAAAGAGAACATGGAGACGTTAGATTTGAGGAAATGTGAGAAAAGATGTCCACTCCACTGACCCGCCCTCTGTCTGCAAAACCACCAGCACTGTATTTGTTTTATCCAAAGTAGTATGCATTTAATTGCTGTTCCCACTTCCCACTTATGTTTGTGCTCTCACAGCTTTCGTCAATATGGGCTATGTCTGCCTGCACAGTCAAAATGGATAATAAGAACTGCTGATAAATACTGGCAATGTATTTATAATATTGAACTGGAGTGGAGTTGGTAAAGTGGTTACAGATTTAATTGCACAAAGTCTGATGGAAACTCATAATTGAGTTGCAATGCATGCAAATTGAGCAAGAACCTGAAAACAAAGACACTAGAATGATCTCACCTCTAAACTTAAGTGTGCCTCACATTCCTATCAAATATATGTATAAATATAAATCTGTGAAAGTTATGGTGAGGTTCCATATTATAAAGTAGTTAGGGGAGGTCAAGGCCTTTAATAAGCTCACATGGAGCCAAAGATTCTACCGTTAGTTCAGTTCCAGCCCAGAAAATAGAGAAGATTGCAGGTGCAAAGTAACAATGAAAATGTAATTATATCCGAATATAATTAATAAAATCATGAAAATGATATATATGTGTCATCAAGAGAGACAATAGTTAAAAAACAAGCTCCACCATATATCTATATGTTGGTGTACTGCACTGTTTTCTAAAAGTTTGCTAATCCATTTTTCTGTTAATGTTCTCTCAGCCGTGTTGATGCAATAACACAAGGCTAATGACATTGACAGGGCAGATGGATGACACAGAGGAATCAAGATGTACTGACTGGTGTCACCGTCACCATCTGGCCCTGTGTGACAAAGCATCTGCATTGAGTAGGACACGTTAGCTGCTTCACTGTGGAAGTCCTGTGGATTTCAAAATGTATCAGAAAAGTATTACTGGGTTACATAAGTAAAGTATTCCCCATAGGGATGCACTGATCCAAGGCAGATACCAAGATTTAAATGAGTAGTTCGGCCAATATTGATTCAGATATCGATATTTTGTAAACAGGTTTTGGCTGGCTATGTTTCCTATGTTTTTCATATATAAACTAAGAAATCACCATCAAAATAATACTTTTTAACTTAAATATTAGAAGTCTTATTCACAATAGGTTAACTATATGGGCCATCTATAAAACTGATATCAGTCAACCTTGTGAATATCGTCCCATTCCGATGTTGAGCCGATATCGATGTGCATCCCTAATTCCTAAAGGGGTTAAAGAAAGAACATTTTTAGATGTATACATTTGATGTATGTCTGTAAAGTCTGTGAAACCCACTGGCATGTGCATGTTTTGTCTCAGTGGTGTCAAAGACTGAAAACCAGCTTCATTGTGGATGACAGCAAACATCTGGCTCATAAGCCAAGTCGCTGCAGTGAGGCATCCAAGTAAGCAAATCCTTTTCTGGGTCTTTTCAAAGCTGCTGACGGCCTGAGACCTTCAAGTGCTGCGTTTGACTCTGGCTTAGTCAGATTAGACATGGCGGCAAGTAAGCAATAACACCAAAAGCACAGAAGCAGAGCCTGGCAGGGAGCAGCGGACTGCATTCCTCCTGCTGCATCCTTTCTGCACAAATCCCCAAAACGAGGATCCAGGCCCGGGCACAGTGCTAAAGCGATGAGTGTTTGGACAGTGTGGCCCCGCAGCTGAACGCTTTATTGGGCTGTGACGGACACTGGGGTAGGTCGGCCGGCACTGTTCACATCACCGGCAGCTCAAATCTTATTATCTATTCACCCAGCAACAAAGGAGTCAAGTCTATGTGACACATGAATTCATCCTCCAAATCTCATGACCTCTATTCCCTTTTGCAGATCTTCCACTTCAGAAGCACATTTTACCAGAACATTTTTCACAGAAACTCTATGAACTGCTAGTTAATGGTAAAACATGCACTATGTGAGATTTATGTTTATGGGGAGCTCTAATTTTATTATTGCATTCTAGCGGTACATTGCCATTATAGCCACGAGACTAACACTGTTCAAGTTCTTAACAAATTCACAGTCTCAATGTTTCACAGCGTGTGAAATGCATCACTTTCCTTGTGTTGCTTCATCTTCCACAAGATCATTTCTCACTAAAACAGTGAATGTCTTTCACAAATGGACTTGTCGAGCTGTTCAACAATTCTCCAAAAGAAAAGGCTTGTTGATGTATAACTTACTTTGGAATGATAACATTACTATGTTTGAGTAAGAGCTAAGGGAGATCTAAATAAATGAAAATATAAATACATAAAGTGAGTGGTGGTATGACAAAATCAGCTGCTTATCTCAATACTCAACATACATCAATAACCCCCTTAAAATACTTCACTGCAGCAAAAACATGTGGAATTACAGCTATGCTTTAATGTTTTCTTCTCTTCTTTTCTAAAAATGGACAGTTGTGTTGATATAATGGAGTCTATTTATACATAGGTCTGGTAAACAGGTAGTATAGGCTGCTGTATATGTATGTGGGTGGTTAACTGAAATTTGAATAATTATATTCCAAAACAATTCAATAGTGTTAATGCTTTATTGATCACTTTGTGGAAGCTGTTAGTCAGATTTTGTTCAAAAATCACTGACTTTCTTAAACTTTACTGCAAACGCAAGGCACTATAGATGGCACTTTGGAGATATAAATACTTGTTCTTGGCTAATTTCTCACCACAATCCATTCCAAACGCTCAAGTCAGCCTGCACAGATTCAGTGATAATTAGTTGTGGCAGTGGCGGTGGAGATTAGTGAACAAACATGGCTGCCACAGAGCGCTGTGTGCCCATTCCAGAGGCAGGTGAGTGCCAAAGAGACACTGGTCTATACAGGCTTAGGCCGGTCATCCACAGAGAGGTACTTTCACATAAACCAACTCAACATATTCTCTGACTTTAGCTTTCACAGTGTTTCATAGCTCTTTTTACTCACTGTAGATCACTGAAGTCCTTTTTGCATTAGAGTATATACATGATAGGTGTATTAGTGGGCTAAAGACGGTTAGTGAGTAATTATGATGTTTACATTTAGAACTCATAGCCCATCTTCAGGCTGATTTCACCTGAACTGGTCAAACTACTACTATGTCCATAGACCTGTGGTTCATTTAAGTGGTTATATACCAGTAGTGCTAAATTATTTACAGCCATACATGCTAAAAAATAAAGCTAATTTGATAGTTCATAGTTTTATTAATAAATATCAACTGTAGAAAACGCTACACAACAACGTGTGGCAAATTCAACATTTTCAGCAATAATCAAAAAGGAGAAAAGAAACTGATAGAGACAAATACTCACGTTATCCTGTTTGAGAAGCCAAGAAGAATAAGCATGGAAAAGAGGAAAGAACGATCACCTTTAGACATTAGACACACAGCTGGAAATAAGTAGAAGAGAGAAATTCAATCTAAAGGACAAAGTCATTGACCTCCATCACTAAGTCCTAACATTATTTACCGTTTACATTAAGTGAGCTTAATGTGGAAAACATGTAAGACATGATGATGCTAATGCAAAACTGTGTGGGCTGCATGTTTATAAAACAAGTTGACTATCTTACCACACATGTGATGTAAATTAGATTTTAGAACATAGTGAATGATATATTTATTACATGGTTTAGTGTGGAAATTGTAGGCATTAGCAAGTACCTACATTTGTGTTGAGAAAAAGTAAACTGACAAAATTCTCAGTGAGATGGATTGTCTTCATTGGTCGATTCACATACTGACTTTTATGGTTTACTCAAATGAAAATGAATAGCTGCCTTCAAGGCAACCCCTTTGCCCTGCATTGAAGAAATGGCTGGCAATAACATGAAACATGCAATTTGTACCTAATGGTCTAAAACATGCACAAACATTGATAAAGCTGACAACACAGTAATCTGACATTTCATGCTCTGCACAAAATGTCTATATGTATGTTGGATTAAAGATTGGGTACTTACGCCTGCATGGTTGTGGTGGCAGTTTGAAAGCTAAACATGTTTTCCTTTGGAAACCAGTTGGTGTCTTCTGTAGATGAAAGAGAAGCGATGTTGTAGAAAAAGTGCCACAATGGCAAATGTTAGAATTAATATTTTTGAAAAATGGAGGCACAGAACCAGCACTTCACAGTCCACCACTCCACAAATGGAGAGAGGGAGACACAGGAAGAGAGAGCAGAGGATAGAACGGAGAGAGAGACACTATGTCACATCCAACATCAACCCACAGGAATGAGATGAGATAGATTTGAATGTTCCCCTGTTGTAAAATGTATGACAGTGGAAGGAGTTCAGCCATATTTGAGCTATAAGTATCCTACTGCCACTAAAGGCATAATGGGCTGTTATATTTTATAACCAACTGAAGATTTTATCCACAAAAAAACCCAGAGCCATAGAGATAAGCAGAGTTATGACAACTCCACTGGTGACAATGGGCCAGTTTTTAAACAGTACTTCCTTGAACTAATTTGTTCCAGAAGCTAAAAGTGCCATTCAAATGTATTGAGAATTGCGCTAAAGTGGAACTATTTTGAAGCATCATTCCAAATTCTGGACCTCCGTTTGGCGCAACTCTCTAATCTCTATGGCTCTGGATCATACCATTTCTGCATTTCAATAGTTGTACTGAGTTCTGCAGATGTGCATATCCTATTTAAAAGTAAAGTACTGTAAAAACAAAACAGATCTTTCTTATTTGGCTGAATCTGATACTGTATTTACAGACTGAATCGTCCATTAAAAACAGACCGGTTAATTGTAACTGATCTGTGCCTGTAACAGCACATCAAAGCAAATCTATTAGAAAATGTGTCCTCCAGATCAAAGCAGTCAAATGCTATTTCATCTCTGATTTGAAACCCTCACTACTACTGCATCAAACAGGTGGTGCGTGTTTGAGTTGTCTGTTGTCATGAACAGTCAAGTAAAGCAACCCATTTAGGCAAACAACATTTTCTACTGTTCCAGCTGCTTCACATAAGCATAATTCTATTATGACAACTTATAAGAAAAATAACCTTCATAAATGTTAAAGTGTACAAGAGTGTAAATCTGTCAAATCTACAGCCTTTCAGAGGTTATAAAGATCATTCCTGAATTTTTCCTGACTCCCCAGGTGGTCTGTTTCATGGGAGGGCTTCCAAAAATGTGCAAGTCTAGAATCCACTTCCTTTGTCAGTACTGAGAAATCATCGTTGTACATCTTTGTAATGAACAAATGTTGTGAGGACCTAAAAACTGCTAAAGTTAAGTGTAAACTGTTGTTTGTCCAAGTGGTGATGCCATACTTAACTATCCTACTATCTCTTTGGGTTCGTGACAGTCCCTGCCTCTCCTCTTCCTGTGTCCTGAACCCTCTCACCTCTCTCCAGCCCAGTCACCCGGTTCACACTCCACATCCGCTCTAGTTTCCGGTGTTGCTTGCCTGCCTCTCGGGACACGCTCTCCAGGTCCAGTGACCCTTGGCTCCTGGACGGGGCCCCCCCGCTGCACGTCTCACAGGCCAACGCCCCGCTGCAGCCCTCCGAATCGCCTTTACCGCCCTCGCCCCAGCTGCGGATGTTGTGAGCGCTGACCGAGGTGTGCAGGGGCGGCTGGGACAGGTGATGGTGGTGGTGCGGGTGGTGGTGCGATGAGCCTTGATGGGACGGCTGGTTGCTGCTCCCTCTGCCCGGTGACGACATGTTGGTGCCCGTAAGCGAGTGGTGATGGTGAAGGCCGTGGTGGTTGCCGTGGTGATGATGGCTGCTGCTGGTCCCGCGGCTGCTCGCTTGATGGTACTGGGTCGGGGATGAGGAGTTGGATGAAGGCGAAGTGGACGATTGTATTAAGTTACTTCCACTCTTACTTCCACTTGCCTTCTCTTTGAGCACATCCAGTTCGAGGCTCTCCTTGTTGCTCATTAACATACTGTGCTGCGTGGTAATCGTGTAGACCCGCGCCGGCTGCAGGGTGCACTCCACGGACTTCTGCTGGTCCTCTTCGGCCGAGAAACTACGCTCAAGCGACAGGCGAGATGGCGTCCGAGCGGAGATGGTGATAGAAGGAGGCGGTGGAGGTGCTTGAAGTATGGCCAGTGGTGACTTCAACAAGCCGGGCTCAAGGGCGGCCTGGGAGCCCTTAGCGTAGGATCCAAGATGGTTCTTGTTGTTGTTAGGGCCAATCGTATCACTCTGCGAATCTTGGTCCGGACCCACCAAGGTTTCACACAGCAGATGAGCTACAAAGAGACAGCAGGAGATGGATAAACGTTAACACATGAAAGATGCAATAGTAGGTTTGAGAGAGAGAGAGAAACAGTTAAAGAATGAAACATACAGTTATGCTCACAAATAATCTTCCATTACATTGGCAGTTAGTCAAAATGTCAAGCATTGATGTAGATGGACAGAATTGCTCACACAAACACCAAGCATGTGTTATTTGGAGCACAAGTGTAACATTATCATTCTAGTGGTTATCAGCGGCTATAATGATGATGCTAATGGTCGCAGCTCTGGCATTTGAGTATGAGGCGGGGCCGATTGGGAAGGGATTGAAAACTACGATGGCAGGAGGGATCATGGACAAATGTCGGAGGTGGCAGAGACGCTGACCTGATCCGTTTCTGTTTTCAGAGTGAGTGTGGGACAGGTACTCTCCAAATGCTCGTGCTGCTCTGTGGGGACACACATACACACGACACATGTAAAGACATTTATTATGAAGAGGTGAACGGGACAGGGGAGGGGAAGAAAAGGAGGGCAGTGGAGAATCGTTGATTCCAGGTTGGGTACAGTGAAGTAGAAAGAACCAATAGTAATGTATTAGTAGAATAACAATTATATAATATTACTCCTACATGTAAAAAGTACTCAACAAACTTATTTGTGAATACATTTAAGTATTAATTGTAATACTTAAGGTTTAACATTGCCTTTTTGCGACGTTACAGTCTATTACTTCTTTACTCTATTACTCTGGTCCAGAATATTTAAATACTAATTTACAAACTGAAGAATTTTATTTGAATATGTTTAGCTTACTTGGTTGAGCTGTAGCAAATATTCAGAGCTTATACAGCTAACCCAGGTGTTATGGGTTGCCACATATCTACTGTCCTGTCCTTTAAAAGCAAAAAAGCATGATATCTTATGAACTAAAAAGCACTCGAAGCGTGCAGACCTCCGCCAAGGGAGCTCATGTCCACAGATTACTCACAAAAATGTCTCTGTTTAAGTTCCGACCTTCCCTGAAAATATAATCCAAATCAGTGCAGTACATTTTGAGTAAAGTTGCTAACTGATGCCATTTAAAAAACAAAATCCTGGATCCAGACGGTGATCCGGAGCAGTCCCAAAATCGAATAAATTGTTCCTTCAGTAGGTTTTGTGTAAAGTTGCTCACAGACAAACCAACAAACAGATGCTACCGAAAACATGTTTTGTGAAAACAAAATCAAGCAAAATTGTGTCTTAAATATATATATTGTTGAGTTTCTTCCAAAAATCTAATTGAGTAAGACACTGCAAAAGTAGTTTCACAATATGGTTACATATTTACATAGTTACATTAGTAGAAGTGATATTGGGAATAGCATCAAGGTAAAACATCAAGTCATTTAATAATAAAGGATTAGATTTATATTGGGCTTTTCAATGCCACACGGATTTCTCAAAGAGCAACATTTTGAGTCCATTATTCATTCACACCACAATCACACATTGGTGATGACGGAAGCATGGCTACCATTGTGCGCCTACGGCCCCTCCAAGAACCACCGAACACCAATCACACAACCACATTTATACAAAGGCAATGTGGATGAAGTGTCTTGCCCAGGGACACAACAACAGCATGTGCTCAGGTGGGGACTCGAACTGGCGATCTTCTGGTTGCAGGTCGAGCACCTACCCACGCCACTGCCACCCCACCACTGCTGCCCTGCCAATCTGTATTTAGGTAAACTACATACTTTTTGTATTTTCACAGTACTTTTATTTGAGTTTATGAGTTTTTCCACTTCTAGAGAAGAGGCAGGGCATTTGTAAACAATGAACTTAATTGCCTTGTTCTTAGGCTTATGCCCCCTGCAGATTAAGATGCAGCTGTGTTATCTCAGCACTTCAGGCAGCCTCAGATGAGAGCAAGAATTAAGTGAAGGAATCTTTTATATGGCCGAGAATTGGACAACAATTGATAATCCACTTTGTTTGTGTAGGACTCCATGTAGTTTTCCAGGTAAAAATATTCATAAAAGGTGCCTTGACACAAAGTAGAACCCGGCTAACCTCATAGCAAATGTTAAAAATAGACATTCACATTGACATTCACAGAGCAACACAATTTAATACCATGTATATGCTTTCCCTGACAAAACATATGTAGCCCCAGGTATGAGGCAACAGCTAATGGCACCGACCTCTTCAATGTGGAGTGTGACAAAGATAGAAATATGAAATGGGAATAGAGGTTACTAAAGATGAATAATGCTGTGATCTGGGCAGCGGTGGAGGAAATGCACTGCAGCAAAAACTATTAGAGATATCATTAGTGTTAGCAGTCTACAGAAGAGAGGGACGTGGGGAAGAGATGAGTCAATCTAATGTTGTTCCAGACTGTCTCCAAAAATACATTTAGAGAATTATTTTAATGCTTGAGAGTTGGCAGAGAATGTTGGGTAAAGCTGTTAGGGCACTTTAAAAAATAGGTTCATAGACACAGTAATTTCGTAAGGTTTAGGGTAATAATTCAGAAAGTAGACTGGCTCATTGATTGTTCACGTGTTTATGTATTTGTTAATCTTTTTCTGTGGTGAATGGAGGCTATTCAAACAACTATGGGCCTTAGGTGGAGTACACCCTGGACAGTGTGCTATTAGTACTGACATACATGAGTAGGTGCAATGCAGAGTCAACCATTGTTGCATGCATGTGGGAGAAATTCAGATTAACCAGAAATAACCCACAACATCTATGCTGGGAAACAGGAGAACTAACCATTATGTCACCAAGCATACATAGATTAGTTATTTTGGATTAAGTTATATATAGTTAGATTTGATTATTTCACTTGGCTTAACTAGCACTTGTAGACAGGGCATTGATGTATGCTATTAATTTTAACATTTACTGGCAAAATCTCCTCAAAATTAATATTCAAATGTTTGTAAGTCAAAGCCCTCATCTGTCCTATCACTGTTCATACCTTCACTTTAGCAGAACCATCTCGCTCTTGTCTGTCCCATCACCACCTAACCAGCAGAACCATCTCATTAAAACATTTTTTTAGAAGCTCCAAGCTCAACATATTCTGCATCCAATACTTTTCTTTCATTGTAGTTTTTATTTACTTTTTACACAGGACCTTGTTCTTTTATAATCACGTTCGGCAAGCTGGATTTTGTAGTTTTCAAAACTCACGAAACTCCATCTTGTACTGCTCCCGCTGATCCGTCTGTTCCGCACCACTGGGTGGTACGGACTAATCATGTGGCAGTATTGCCGTGAGTAGGCGGGCTTTAAGTTTGCTGACAACAACAAACCTTTTAGCAAAACTTATTAGCAACACGAGGATGCTGAAAGACACGTATACGTTTATATTTTTACAAAGACATTAAAAATCACACAATGATAATAAATTAAATTAATTCACTAATTTAGCGGTTTCTTGTTTGACTACGTGATATCAGTCGTAGTCCCTCCTCTTTTCGGACGTTTTCTACGGGAGCAGTCCCAGATTGATGTAGAACTCTGAATAGCAGAGTGCTACACTTCTATGTGCTACGTCTATTTGGCTTTTGCCAGGTTAGTTCTTTTATGGAGATTATAATAACCTCATCTGTACGATACCTCACTTTATATTGCAACACTTAAGAGGCCAAGGCAATGAAAATAAAGGGCTGCATTATTTATCAAGTTTACATTGACTTGAATCTAAAATGCATTTACAACACCTCCAGTTTGTATGATAGCATTTAGAGCTTGCCCCAGTGCTCTGAATGCTATATGCTTCAGCGGAGAGGATTCCCTTGTACAGGGTCTGTGAGTGAAAGATGAATTATTGAAACGTCATATTTTCACACACATAACCTAAACCCTATCCACATGAATGTAACCTTCAAACTACAGTTCCGATTAATCAACAAATATAATCTGTTAAGCTCAGTAATAAAGAGCAAGAGTGCAGTAAAAACACTCTCTGATGATTGCTTTGGTGTTTCTTCAATCTCTGACATGGCCAATGAATCACAAAGATTTTTAAGCCTATCACTGAGAGATTCCTTTGACATTCTGCTACCAATAAATTGATATCAATGGAAACAAAAACCTTAAAGAATTCCTATTTTGCTAAATTGACTTTCTGAGCATATTATCAATGATCTTTTTTCTCATAAAAAAAAAATAATAATTGGATAATCCTGAATGCCGAGGCACTGACCTTCTCAAGAACTGAAAGCACTTGGTTTTTCAATTTATTTTCCTTATTCCACAGTATTTCATTTTGAAGTTTGTGTGGCCAGGAAGATGAAAGGGGGCTTTATAGAGACCTAATCTGAGCTTTTTCAGCAGACAGAATGCATCAGCTCAAAAAAGGAAGAGACTTAAATCCAATATAGTGTTTTTTAAATAAAAAATGTGAAATGCTAATCTATAGATAACCAACAATGATTTAGAAAGCCTAAAAAAAGGATGTCCAAAAACTGTATCTTATTTTAGTTCATGATTTATCTTTACATATAGCTACCAGATGTATATGTAAAATTCTGACATCTTCCTGCCCAGGGCCCACATGCATGCACAAATAAGCACAGATACATAAAGCCGCAGGGAGGCTCCAGGGCAAAGATGACCCACGTACCCTTTAGTGCACTCTCTAAGATCCACAAGTCTGGGTTCTTTAAATATACAGACATACTGGTCATTAAAAACAGCAGCACATTTCATCCTAGCTATCAAAGCAGGGCCCGGTGAATGTTTCATCAACATAGGACATGGTGTTTTGGTCACTTGTGTACACCAACATGATCTAAAAAACTAAAATAAACAAAAGCTGATGGCATGAATGTTGTATGTATTAAACATGGTATGTAGCATGGCATGAGGAATATTCTATTCAATACACACATATATGATTATGCTCATACAATGCAACAGAGGTCTATGTTTTCTACATTTCAAAAACCAAACTGAAGTGCCTCAGAGCAAGGTTGCAGGTTTGATTGCGTATCTGGCTCTTTGGTGTCTGGTGTCTACATGTGTTCCCTGAGCTTCCATGCATTTTGTTAAGGTGAATTAGAAGATTTTTGCATTTAGACTTGCTATGTATTAGAAACAGGACATCCATCCAACAAACATACATGTTTAACTCATGCTTCACAACACTGCAATGTGATATACATTCCAGATACTGTACGTGACATTTGGAAGCATGTTAATACTGCATGTTAATACTAAATACTGAGTTTTGAGAGAATGTCAAAAGCCTCTTGCAGGTGCCCGAACCAGCTTCTTCTACTCCACTTCTAAAAATTATGAGCAAAGAGCAATTTTTCAAAACTGCATAATTTCTGTCTATTCCAACACTTGTATGTTAATGTTTCGTGTATTTAAGAACAAAGGCCTGGAAAAAACTCACAAACAAGACAAAGATGTGTTGAAGTGTATCATACACGGGGGCTATTGTAACAAGCAACCAGTGGCGAGGTAATGAAAGTGGACTAGACTGTAATCAGCAGGTCTCTTTCTAAAGCACCCAGACGTTTTCATTTTAACCCTCCTGTTTCATAATTCAACAGGCAGGCCACTCTGATTAGGATTCAGCAAACAATGGCGCAAGAGACTCACACTCCATCCATTATACATGAGTCGGATGAAGCAAAATGACTCTCAATGCATCTATTAAACAAACCCTTTCGGCACCACATGCTCTCAGATGGCCCGCATTGTACGGTCTGTATGTATCATGTGGCCTTAGTTTTGTGACCAGGTGAAAGCGGGTGGGGAACAAAAGTGTGCAGAGAACACTAGAAGAGGCGGACAAGCAGATATGAAATCCATCCTCCACGCTCTGAAACATGTGACGGGGGCTTAAGGGATAGAATACAAGCCACAGAGAGGAGAGCAGAGCAGGCTGTATTAAAATGAAAACGTTGCTTAAATTTGAGGAAAGTGCCAGAAGTGCACGGTCCGGACAACAAGGAACCGGCAGATCAAATCAAGAGGCCATTGTTTCTCTCACAGCACGACAGCAACTCTTAAAACCATAACTATCAGGCTGCACTTTGTACTACTAATGCATTTTCTACAAAAGTCTAAAAAGGTCATGTTTGCTGATTGGATTTGCTATGTCATGCTTGATTTTAATTGGGAATTCAAGTCAAGTCAGAGTGGCTTTTTGGTAATTATATCGGCGAAAACAGCGTGTCGCCGATATTATGGAATCACGTCGGTGTTCGTCCGTGTCCGCGTCCGCGTCCGTAGATCCTAGCTGTGAACGCGATAACTCAAAAAGGAATTGCCGGATCAGTTTCAACATTTGCACACAGGTGCATACCATAAAGACGCCGAACTGTATCGATTTGG
>JAVQKC010022371.1:0-11144 GCA_036025475.1 Philypnodon macrostomus | reverse complement strand
ATATATATATATAATATATATATATATTATATATATATATTATATGTATATGTGTGTATATATATATATATATATATATATATGTATATATATATATATGTATGTATGTATATGTGTGTATATATAGCACCACAATATAATGGTATTATAATCAAGGGAGGGGTATCACATACAAAAGACCCGTGTTAGTATCAATAAAACTGTCACCACATACTTCACTGCTCTGTCCCTACGGAAAGCCACCATCAGAAAGGATAGGGTTTTTTTTTCAATTGTTGACAAATATTTTGTGGGGCCTCAATTTTAAAGATCATTGTGAAATAGGGCCAAACACACTATAAGAAAGCAACAAAGTCACAACAAACTCAGCACATCACCTGCCCTATATTCATATACAGCTCCTTAGGTGAGAAAGGAACATGAACACAAGGCCAGTTCTAAAGGCATGATGACGGAAAACACATCAGAATCTATAGTCTTTACTCTCAACATATCACTAAATATTGTCAATACGAGTTAATGAACGAACACCAAACATACAGTTCTAATAAGAGCCAAGGGCATATGTGACAGTTTTAAGTACATTGATGTAGGGTGGGCTGGAAAAATATATCTTATTAAACAAAGATTTTTTTTTAATTAATGTGGACACTGACATATAGATCTTATCACTATCATTTTACTGTAACAGATCGTCATAACTTCATATAACAATTGGACTTTTTAATCGCATATCACCCACCTACAGTGATGGCGTATGCCATTTGAAAAATGAATAGATCAAATTGAATTCAGCTGACTTATTTGTATGTTTCCCACCAGAGGAGGCCCATGTTCTTGAACCTCTTTTCCACCCTTTTAAAGAACAACTCACAAAGGTTTAAGTTTAGCCATTTCAGAATTGAAATTTAGAATGAACATCACAAGCAGAAGCATTGATTGTACATCAGTTAGTCTCATCCACAGGAGGTGAGCAGCAGAGGTTCTTTTTTCTATTCTGCACTAAGAATTCATTAATGCTTTTTAGCCTGGAGTATCAGTGCTTCTGCTGATTGTGAGGCTTTATCGCTCTTTTGGTCCATCAAAAGAATTTTACCATTTTCGACAAAGAACCAAACCACAATTTCAAATTTCAAAGTAAATTTACAAGGACTATATGATGTACATTTGGGTGGCACTTAACAGCACGGTTATAAAATGGTAATAGTGTGGAAATAAACAGGTAATAACAACATAGTAATTATGGTCAATTATGAAGTAATTTACATGCAGTGTTCAAATCAAGTCTAATTTCCTGTTTAGAAAATAAAAGTAATTTCTAAATTTAGGTTACTTTTACCTTTTCTAAATTGATAGCTACCCTGTTATATTATCTCCTCTAATCTCAGAAAAAAAGTAGCTAGCACATAAGTTAGATTTGTAGTTTTATTTTAAAAAACCTGAACTTTTGGCTAGGCAACATTTGAACCTTGTGCATGGCGTTATTTACCCTTGCAATGTAACAGCATGATAAGATACAATATAGACAGATCTAACTATCGTTAGGTAAGGGTTGGTAACTACATAGAAATTACTTTATTACCACAGTAATACCATAATAATACCATGCTGTAAAGTAAAGCATGTCTACATTTTAACACACATGTACAACAGGAGCATCAATACTTCATCCTTTTAACCACAACGTGAGGAGTAGGTCCAAATGATCTAGACCAGGGGTGCCCAAACTTTTTCGGCTACTTTTGAAATTACCGAGGTCTGGGGATCTACCACCACGTGGAGGGTAAAATTTTTACACAATAAAACTGGGAAGAAGGAAAATTACCTATTTTATTATTATTGGAAACTAAAACTGATTTGTCAGTGGCTACATTCAGCATCTAAAACAGATGATTATTATGGCTTAATGAAAAGCTAAATAAAAAGAAACAAAATTGCATCTTCTCTTCAATATTTATAATATAGTCTAACAATATTATAGTAAAATTGAGTGACAGGAGCTCCATGGTAACGCTCAAGGAGGGGTTTAAGAGGCTCTGATAGAGTCCACTTTTCTTTGGTTCATGGCCAACAACAAACTACTGTGAACTACTTTCTGACCTGTCTTCTCCTTGATGTTAGTCCCCCACAAGAGAGTGCAGTTTTTCTCCCTCATTCCTCTCTTGTGTTTGTGTCATGTGGGGGTATGTGGGTGTTTGTATCGTGTGTGTGTGTGTGAGTTGCTGATCCAGTCTTCCCGCTGCAGCCGCTTCAAAGAGCATGCCGTACTCAGCCTGTCACTGAAGAAAAAGTGGTGAAAACTTAAGGTCACGCAGTTGAAGAAGCAGTTTTCTAGAGAATGAGCCCACGTGTATTTATATGCTTGCACAATGTGTGCAACTGTTAGACAGGCCGTTCTGTGCACCAATTATGATACTTTATTTTGAAAGGCAGACCTTTGCGATCTTCCCGCATTGGCTTGGCGATCGACGTATTGGGCACCCCTGATCTTGACCTTTAGTATACTGATTTATTTCCAAACATGTTACAACCCATAACAATTGAAGTTAGATCTGAAATAGAACCAATAGGATACAGTTGGACTGAACTGTAACCATCAGAAACATTGAGTGGAGCAAACAAAACAGAAAAAACATCTTATTTAAAACATTAGACTATTTTCAATACAATGTCATGTTTTTTTCAATTCAGAATCTTTAACAGTTCTGTGTTTTTTTTTTAAAAAGGATTGTGCGAGTTACAGTGAATGACATTCTGAGAACTGCATAGCCTTATGTATTAGTTAATATAATGAGCTATACTGTTACTACTGTACTGTCAGCTCTTAAATTATATTTCTGTTATTCAGAAATCTATCCCACTGGTCAAATAATGTGAACCTAGAGGGTGTAGTCAGCAGTGTTTTCTACAAACTATTTCTTTGGTAAATATCCTAAAATAACAAAATTAATAAATGCTTGAAACAAACTACCTGACCCTGTTCTATGATGCAAAGTCGGTCGGCTGTAGGTTGTTTGCAGTAAAACTCCACTACTATTGGTCCCACAAAATCTGATTTGATGTTGCTCTAGTGGACTGCGGAGGAACTAAAGTAAAATATGGATTATGATACCTACTTTACATCATAGAACAGGGTCAGATAAAAATATTAAAACATTTACAAAATGCTTTATGTTCTTTTAGGAAACTTACGGACTACGCCTTTAACTGTTTGTTACTTCAAACAAGGGAATGCAGCTCTGGACATAACACCAGTAACAGGCCATCTATGCAGAAGTAACTCATGCAACCCTACTACTAATTCTCAATATCTTTTTAATACATCATTATTACTTTTTAAATTATATATATAACTTCATGACATTTACATATAATTGCATACAACTGTTGCACATGATTTGAGCCAATGTAAAACTTGTAAAAAAAAATTCCTGAGAGTTGAATGATGAACCTTACTGGTAGAGATGGGACTTTTTTAGTTGCTGCCAATAAATCACATTTATAATATTTATTATACAATTTATATTTAATTATAATATGAACATGTATATGGACATCTGAATAGTATATAAAACCTGAAGTTATTGCATATTTAAATATTGATTCAAATTTAAAAACTACCTTGTGTGCTGTCGTAGTTTGTTTGGCACACACTGCCCTGACACTGAAGCTGCTGAGACTAGCGTTTCGAGGTAGTACAAAAACAGCAGCAGACAGAGCGTTTTCTTCATAGCATCACAGTCACCAGTGTACCATATGTGTCTGAATATCTATATAGAAATGTATACTTATGCCATTTTAGGATCACATATGAATGAATTGTTGAGAACGCAGTGCACTGTATTTCTTCACTGACAAACTTGTAATTCTTTGGCTCAGTATATTTCATCTAGCTTGCAAACTGTACACGTGGCTCATATAACAGCTTAGAACTGTTTTTTTTGCATCTCTATTGAAAAAATGCTACAATTGCTGACACTGTCAAAGTCTCTAATGTATCACCATTTGAACAGGAAAAAAGCTCTAGCGATAGTTTGATGTTAAGAAGCAAACCTCTATAGTTTATAACATTCTGACAGCACTGATTTTGTTCTGCAGTGTTTCTCTATATAATGATGCTTTGTGATTAGTAGCTAACCAATGTGAGTGCAGGCTATTACATACTTACACTCTCTAAAAATCACCTTTCAATAACCCCACATCAGAATACAGGATATACCAAGATCAGCCTCTGTTAGAGGTACAGGCATTATATATTAAGATGAAATAACATCAGTTCCAGGCTGCTTTAGTTCTTGTTTTTCTTTTATTACTTTTAGTTCTGGTACACACCTAGTTTTTAGACCTGGCTTAAGTTCTGGTTTAGTCCTGATTTGGTTCTTGTTTAGCACAGTGCTTATTGCTTGTCCATCAGAGGCATATGTGTATAGACCACCTTCTGGTTTGTGTTCAACACTGAAGGCCAATTCTGAATCTGCACATGAAGCTGTGAGACACTTGAGACTTTGTGAATGTGTTGTGTGTCCACTGCCTGTGACTGTGGCAGTCCAAGAGCATTACAGCAGTTTGTGTAGTCTGTGGGATCACAGGTCCCTATCATACCAGTAAGGTTACACTATGACCTGCTGCTCATGTCAATGGAAAATTCAGCTCTGCCAAACGTGACAGCACGAAGTAATGTTCATGTTCCCAATATCCAAACATGTGTTAGGAGAATTAATGACTCTAAAGTACCCCTAATAAATTTATGTGAGATGGCTTGGTTGTATCTTGTGTATGTCTGTGTCAGCCCTGCAACCATCATCAGGGTGCACTCCACACAAAGCTCATAGTTGCTCCGTCATACACAACCCCTAAGAGGAATAAGTGGAAGAGAATGAAATTAAAAACATTTTAAATCTAAAAAGCCTCATGCATTATCAATTGCTCAGAAACCTGGCTACTCCAACAGTAGTAAAGTAATTTTATGACAACTAACAACACACAACAGGCACATACATACATACATACCGCTATTTAAAACTGGCATACACCAAAATAAAAGCCCAAACATCAGATCAATCATACTACTGTATGCTTTATGTCCATAGAGTTTAAATGTATGATGTTGGATATTCAGAACACCTCAACAATATCTCTCACAAGGTAGTTGGTTGTTAAGAGGGCGAAAACTATTGTTTAACACATGATTTCTGTGCTGTTATGTTTGGCAAATATGAATAAAAAATAAATTGTTTACAAATGATCATATGTTAATGTTGAGCAGCTTTGTTTTTACACCACATGCCGTAATGCCTGTTTTCTATAGTTCCATCTGTATACTATTTGTATATAATCTAAACATTTAGCTTTTCCCACACAGCCACCAAAATAAATGTAAAATAACAACATTAAGACAAAAAATAATTTTACCAAATAATATAAAAACTTCAAGTACTATGAACAAATCAAAAAGTCCATCTGGCAATATCGATCAACAAAAAAACCCACCAAAATATACACAAGTGTTGGGTCAGTCCCTTTTCTGCTCTGGCCAATGGGAATCCGGTGCAGTGGCTGACTCTGGACCTGACCAAAAAAAAAGTACAAAAAAAATAAAAGAGAAAAGAAAAGTCAAGAGCTGGCTCACAGGAAGGGTTGTCACAGTTTGGACAGGTCTCCAGAGGCTGAAGGAGGAGCCTGTGTTTGTTCCAAGCCCTGATCTCATTGGTCAAGCAGCAGCAGTCCCGCCTCCCTCAGGGCTCCTGTTTGATGTAGTAGCTGCCCGAGCCGTTGCTCTCCTGGTCTGAGATGGTTTGGGAGAAGGTCAAGTCATCAACCTCGGCTGCCTCTTCCTTCATGCGCAGTGTGGACTCTACAGAAGGGTAAAGACACACATGCATCAGTCAAGACTCAGAACTTCTACAGGACAAAAACACTGGCACCATTAGTATTCTTGTTAAACCTGTGGGACAGGTGGATTGGTGCAGCTCCTGTCTACCAGTCAATCCAAGTTCCCATTCCAATTGTATCCAAGCTCTTGTCCTTTTGGGTCATGACCAAAAGGACTGGTGTCATGTTATAAGTATCTGAAACGAGTTTCCTCCACAGGGTGGCTGAGAATTCCCTTAGAGATAGGGAGAGGAGCTCTGTCACCCGGGAAGAGATCAGAGTAGACAGCTGCCCCCACAACTCATTCCCGGAGATGAATGATGGGAAAATTAATTAAGCATTACCTCAACATACAGTGGTTAGAGACTGCGCTTTACCTCAACATACAGTGGTTAGAGACTGAGCTTTATGTGACCATTTCTAACCTTTTGCATGGATTTCTAACTTAGAACAGCATGTAATTCAATAAATATTGAAACATTTGGATTCAACCTCTATAACAAGGTGATTAACCACAGAAATTACAAGTGTCTAATCCATGAATGGACAACTAAATGTTCAGGCTCAATAAAAAAATGGTTTCTAAACAGTCCTCTTCATTGTGCTACTCACATTTAAACATCTTGAGACCAAGAAGACACCTACTAATTGAAGCACTTGGAGTGTCACACATCAGCAGATTAAAACAAACAGAGAGACTGAGTAGCAGAAATGCCTAGCAGAAAATCCATCTCACCAGGCTACGTCTGTCCAACCTTAATCAGACAGTGTGATTTCTATGGGTTTTCATATTGTTAACGAGCAATTAAGAGGCCCCGCCCCCAAACCATACCAAGGGAAGGGTCTATTTGACTTTTTTGATTTGTCTGCATGTTTGTTGTTTTATGGAAATTTACAGAATTTCTCAAACATCCTTCACATTCTTCTTTCAGTCTATAGGGGCCACTATAGAGGTAACTGATATATTGGCCAGATGTGTTAAGGACCCCGGGGGTATTTATGTGTTTCAGGTTTGAGCCTAATCGGGCAAAGCATGTGCAAGTTAGAGGCTGTCAAATATACCTGACCTCCTGTTTGTTGTAGGGTGGGGCCATAATGATATGTTATGGTGGTACACTGTGGAGAATCACTGTACCAAGTTTCATTGCTCTCTGCCAGTGTGTCCAGGGTCCCATAGGAGTCATAAACATGGGGGTGCTATAGAGGCATTCTTTATTTGACCTCTATAATATGTACATTAACTATACAATTGCCTGGATCACTGTGCCAAAATTCAAGCAATTTTGTTTTTGTTCAGCAGGATTATTGGCTCAATAAAAGTGCATCAGGATTATTGGCTCAATAAAAGTGCATCAAAGCATTAAGTATATTGGCGAAACGACATTATTATGGAATCACGGATCAGTTTCATCAGTTATCAGATCCAGCAAAGACTTTGAGTTATTGCGTTCACAATTTTGGCCCATAATTAATTAATTAATATTCATCGTAGAAGTACCCAAATCGATACAGTTCGGCGTCTTTATAAGATGTATTTGTGTGCAGTTGAAACTGATCCGGCAATTCGTTTTTGAGTTATCGTGTTTACAGCTAGGGTCTATGGACGCGGACCGACGTGATTCCATAATATTGCCGTTTCGCCGACATAATTAGTATTTCAGAGTTTTGGTAACAGAACTGAAAAAGGCTATCATTGATCAGAAAAAACTAAAACTTTTTAGTTATAAGAGAATGTTCAAGAGGCAGTATTGACTAAAAGGGTGCCAATAATCGTGGTTTACTAAATTAGCATTTCTACATCATAAAACTTTATTTTAAGTGTTTCTTTTTTCAATGCAAGCAGTGTATTTTTGAAAATATTTTGAGTAAAATTTAAAAAGGATAAACCACTGACAATTATCTGTATGATTATGAGACCATAAAAAACCTGCCCGTCCCCGAGTATAGGAAAAAAAAAACATTCAAAGAACAAGTCATCCACTTGTTGAAAGGTTGGCAGTTTGCTCTTCACTCAAACTCGTTCATATTACATCGTACCCTGGGGTCAAGTCTTGCCTAAATGCCAGTCTGACCCAGGCCATCTGGCCAAAGAGGTAGTTTACCTCCAACAGTGGGTGAATGTGGAGTGAACTGAAATGATAATACAAGAAGTATCTTATAATACTATCAATGTCACACAAAATCTGAACAGTATTCATATGCGGTTTTTTGGTAATAGTTATTTTAAACACGCATTAGCAGACATAAGACTGGTATGCATATTGCCTCCATGTGTCTTCTGCTGCCAATGGGTTTTGAGGCAGACCCTTGCATGGGGCCTCAGTAAAAAGTTAGTGTGCCATTACCTGATTTGAGGGTGTGGTGGAGGTGTGTTCGGGGCCAAGCGGACCCCTGGGTAGGGTAAGGGGTCCCGTCCCCTGAGAAGTTCCTCCTCCTGCCTGCCTGACTGAAGGGCCGTCGACCAACAGGAATCTTCCTCTCTAAACACCAAGCCAGACTGAGTGAGCTCCCCGAGCTTACACAGACTCACTGTGAGCGAGTTACAGCTCACTGACTAAACTGACTTAGCACATGCACCACACAGACCAGCCCAACAGATGCCACTAAACTTGTCTTTCTAACAATGTTTAAAGTGGGATGTATTGCACAAAGATTTTGGTACTCAGAGATGAGATCAGCTGGTTTACTGCAGGGTGAAGACCACTGTGCATTGCTCACTGATTTGAACTCATTTTTAGTGCTCAGTTCTTAGCTGTGTTATTGTCACTTTCTATCAGTGCCATCCATTTAACACCCAGTAAAGCAGTGTGGTATGTAGCTTGGACACCAGGCCACCTCACCCCTTCTGTGCTTGTGTAACTACCATCCTCATTTGTCCATAGAGTCCACAATATGACACATCTCATCTTAGCACACCCATACTTGTGGGAACTCCCTATACAGGTGCAGCAATAAAAGAGCAGAAGGGGAAAGCAGAGAAAGGGAAAGCAGAGAAAGGGAGAAGGGTAAGAGCACTTCAAACTCACTTTTCTTTTGGCCTTTGTACTGCTGAGTCTTCTTCTTCTGCTTAGGCACAGATGGAGCCAAATCTCGATTACCTGACATAAGTCAAAACATAATCAAACATGTTTGGTAAAGCAAGCACAGTCAAATAATACAGACACACATATTAGAGCTCTAATCCAACTACTCTGTCACACACATCGTCTGCAGCTGTAAGTACACTGGACACCTCCCTGACAATACCTAAACACAAGGACACGCTCTGCCGTGTGTCTGGAAGAAGTGAAAACTTTCCTGGGCTCAGGGCTCACATTTCTTGAGCTGGAACAGCCAGAGTGGCCAGAAAAGCTACACTTCATGGTAGACATGACAGCACACCTGAACACAGTTCAAATTTATCATGTGAGCTTCTTTGAACTCTCTCAAATTGGACTGGAGTATTTACATCCAGCAATCATCGCAATGCAATCATCACAATGCAAACATAGTTTGGGAAACGAGTCGGAGAGCAAGATGTTGCCCGTCAGAAGGCCCTTCTTGCTCAGAATCACAAATGGCGTATATTGAATACCTCCCCAACCCGGACAAACTTGTGTATAACACTTGGAATGCTATCCCCGATGTTTATGAGAACATGAAAAAGAATTCTCTTGGAGTCCTGTCAATCTTTGGATCCACATATGTATGTGAGCAGGTGTTCTCCAACATGAACATCACGCACGCCTCACAAATGACACAGGTGACTGCATACAGGCCTGATGTGACTATGTGCGTGTTTTGCATATATTCATATTTTTCATTGTTCCGTGAAATAGTCCTTTTATTTTTCAGGTTGACAGCGGGCTGCACGCGCCAGTATAAAGGATGACGGCACACATGAATACAAGAACTCAAATAGACAAGAGTATTTTACTTGAATGTTTTTGTTGCATGCAGAAATGTAATTTAATTTTTTCTCTGCAGTTGTTCATTCAACACATTATAGTTTGTTTATACATAGCATAAAGGCAAAAAAAAAACGTTATATGCAGTGTTAGTTCATTTTAAATGTCAAAGGGGTTTTGTGGCTCCCAGTGTTTTTTTTACTGTGGGAAACGGGTCCAAATGGCTCTTTGAATGGTAAAGGTTGCTGACCCCTGGTCAAGACGAACCCGAGACCTCAGAATGAACATTGACATTGACTATTGTGTGTGGTTGTCGTTGGTTAAGTAGTTTAAAATATCCAGTGAGCGGCAGTTGTGTGTGCAAAAATGCCTTGTTTATGTCAGGGACTGGTTTGAAAAGGCAGCGTTATCTCGTCACGTCACTGTCTGCAGATCTCAACATGACCAAACATGAAGCAGGTGGCCCACAGCAGCTGAAGACCAAGTCCAGGTCTCACAACAAGGCCTACCCATTAAAGTGGCCAGACACTCAAAAACATTTCAACAGCATTTTTCAAGTTCATTCTCGAGCTGTCACTTTCCTCCCCGGCTCCTAAAGGGACTTAGGGGGAAGTGGAACCATACTGTGCACACAAACGGAGCAAACAGACTGAAGTGATGTACAGTTTATGGTCTAACCCGGTGGAAATGATCCATTATCCCCACCAGTCCGGGCGACAGAAAATCACAGAAGACGGAAGGAATTCAATAGGTGCCTTTAGGAGAGGTTGCGATAGAAAATATAAAGTTGGCAAATGGCTTAAAGAGAGTTCCACTTGCAGAGATCAAAGAAGTGTCAATAATATTTTATTTACTGTTTAGCTCAGTTGGTGGCCATCACACGTTTGCATCCAGACATTTGCCAGATGTCTTTCCCTGCGCTAAGACATTGTGTAAATATATTAGCACAGGAGTCTGCTCTATTTAAAAGAGAACATTACATTTATTATTATTACATCTTATATATCACAGCTTGAAATAAATGAATAATTAATTACATTTTAACTTGAATTTTTATATTTTGTGGTATATATGGAACAACAAACACACAGTATAATGTGAAATGAGCAAGCGTTTGGACTCCAGTCTTCATCAGGGCTAATCTGGGCACTTACAGGTGTAAACACATTGAAATAAAAACAAAAAAGATATAATTTTTGTATTTCAATGTTCTCGGATTGTTCATTTTAATTAACAATTGACAATTCTAAAGTGCACCTAATGTATATACAGTACAGACCAAAAGTCTGGACACACCTCATTCATTCAATGAGTTTTCTTTATTTTCATGACACTCATTAACCCTGACAGGGCACACCTGTGAAGTGAACACCATTTCAGGTGACT